>JAEIGM010000316.1:0-39509 GCA_018903735.1 Drosophila cardini
CTAGAAACTATCGGTTCAAAGGCTTAGTAATGAGTTTTTCACATAAGCTATAATTTTCTTTACGCTGACCAAATTTCTACCAAATCAGGCACTATATCGTATAGCTGCCATAGAAACAGTCAGTTTAAAGCCTTAGTAATATGTTTTACACATAAGCTATAATTTTCTATATGCTGACCAAATTTCAGCTCAATCCGGCACTATATCGTATAGCTACCATAGAAACTATCGGTTCAAAGGCTTTCTGCCAAATCAGGCACTATATCGTATAGCTGCCATAGAAACTATCGGTTCAAAGGCATAGTAATGAGTTTTACACATAAGATATCATTTCCTATATGCGGAACAAATTAAATGCAAATCCGGCACTATATCTTATAGCTGCCTTAGAAACTATCGGTTCAAAGGCTTAGTAATGAGTTTTACACATAAGCTATAATTTTCTATATGCTAACAATATTTTAGCCAAATCGTACGCTATATCTTATAGCAGCCCTAGAAACTATCGGTTCAAAGGCGTAGTAATGAGTTTTACACATAAGATATCATTCCCTATATGCTGACCAAATTTCTGCCAAATCAGGCACTATAACGTATAGCTGCCATAGAAACAGTCAGTTTAAAGCCTTAGTAATATGTTTTACACATAAGCTATAATTTTCTATATGCTGACAAATTTTCAGCCCAATCCGGCACTATATCGTATAGCTGCCATAGAAACAGTCAGTTAAAAGGCTTAGTAATAAGTTTTACACATAAGCTATAATATTCTATATGCTGACCAAATATTATCCAAATCTGACGCTATATCTTATAGCAGCCCTAGAAACTATTGGTTCAAAGGCTTAGTAATGATTTTTACACATAGGCTATAATTTTCTATATGCTGACCAAATATTAGCCAAATCATACGCTATATCTTATAGCAGCCCTAGAAACTATCGGTTCAAAGGCTTAGTAATGAGTTTTACACATAAGCTATCATTTCCTATATGCGGAACAAATTTCATGCAAATCCGGCACTATATCTTATAGCTGCCCTAGAAACTATCGGTTCAAAGCCTTAGTAATATGTTTTACACATAAGCTATAATTTTCTATATGCTGACCAAATTTCAGCTCAATCCGGCACTATATCGTATAGCTACCATAGAAACTATCGGTTCAAAGGCTAAGTAATGAGTTTTACACATAAGCTATCATTTACTATATGCTGACCAAATGTCTGCCAAATCCGGCACTATATCATATTGCTGCCATAGAAACAGTCTGTTTAAAGGCTTAGTAATAAGTTTTACACATAAGCTATCATTTTCTATATGCTGACCAAATGTCAGCAAAATCGGACACTGTATCATATAGCTGCCTTAGAAACTATCGAATCAAAGGCTAAGTAATGAGTTTTACACATAAGCTATCATTTACTATATGCTGACCAAATGTCTGCCAAATCCGGCACTATATCATACTGCTGCCATAGAAACAGTCAGTTTAAAGGCTTAGTAATAAGTTTTACACATAAGCTATCATTTCCTATATGCTGACCAAATTTCTGCCAAATCAGGCACTATATCGTATAGCTGCCATAGAAACAGTCAGTTTAAAGGCTTAGTAATATGTTTTACACATAAGCTATAATATTCTATATGCTGACCAAATTTCAGCCCAATCCGGCACTATATCGTATAGCTGCCATAGAAACAGTCAGTTAAAAGGCTTAGTAATAAGTTTTACACATAAGCTATAATATTCTATATGCTGACCAAATATTAGCCAAATCATACGCTATATCTTATAGCAGCCCTAGAAACTATCGGTTCAAAGGCTTAGTAATGAGTTTTACACATAAGCTATCATTTCCTATATGCGGAACAAATTTCATGCAAATCCGGCACTATATCTTATAGCTGCCCTAGAAACTATCGGTTCAAAGGCTTAGTAATGAGTTTTACACATAAGCTATCATTTTCTTTACGCTGACCAAATTTCTACCAAATCAGGCACTATATCGTATAGCTGCCATAGAAACAGTCAGTTTAAAGCCTTAGTAATATGTTTTACACATAAGCTATAATTTTCTATATGCTGACCAAATTTCAGCTCAATCCGGCACTATATCGTATAGCTACCATAGAAACTATCGGTTCAAAGGCTAAGTAATGAGTTTTACACATAAGCTATCATTTACTATATGCTGACCAAATGTCTGCCAAATCCGGCACTATATCATATTGCTGCCATAGAAACAGTCAGTTTAAAGGCTTAGTAATAAGTTTTACACATAAGCTATCATTTTCTATATGCTGACCAAATGTCAGCAAAATCGGACACTATATCATATAGCTGCCTTAGAAACTATTGGTTCAAAGGCTAAGTAATGAGTTTTACACATAAGCTATCATTTCCTATATGCTGACCAAATGTCTGCCAAATCCGGCAGTATATCATATTGCTGCCATAGAAACAGTCAGATTTAAGGCTTAGCATGAGATTTACAAATAAGCTATAATTTTCTATATGCTGACCAAATGTTAGCAAAATCGGACACTATATCATATAGCTGCCTTAGAAACTATTGGTTCAAAGGCTAAGTAATGAGTTTTACACATAAGCTATCTTTTCCTATATGCTGGCCAAATTTCAGCCAAATCGGACACTTTATCATATAGATGCCATGGAAACAATCAGTTAAAGACTTCGAATGAGATTTACACATAAGCTATAGTATTCTATATGCTGACCAAATTTTAGCCAAATAATACGCTATATCTTGTAGCAGCCCTAGAATCTATCGGTTCAAAGGCTTAGTAATGAGTTTTACACATAAGCTATCATTTCCTATATGCTGACCAAATTTCAGCCAAATCGGACCATTTATCATATAGCTGCTATGGAAACAATCTGTTTTAAGGCTTAGAATGAGTTTTACACATAAGCTATCATTCCCTATATGCTGACAAAATTTCAGCCAAATTTGGCACTATACCGTATAGCTGCCAGGGAAACAATCAGTTTAAAGGCTTATAATGAGTTTTGCACATAAGCTTTCATTTCCTATATGCTGACCAAATTTCAGCCAAATCCGGCACTATATTCATATAGCTAGCCCATAGAAACATCGGTTCAAAGGCTTAGTAATGAGTTTTACACATAAGCTATAATTTTCTATATGCTGACCAAATTTCAGCCCAATCCGGCACTATATCGTATAGCTGCCATAGAAACAGTCAGTTAAAAGGCTTAGTAATAAGTTTTGCACATAAGCTATAATTTTCTTTACGCTGACCAAATTTCTGCCAAATCAGGCACTATATCGTATAGCTGCCATAGAAACAGTCAGTTTAAAGGCTTAGTAATATGTTTTACACATAAGCTATAATATTCTATATGCTGACCAAATTTCAGCCCAATCCGGCACTATATCGTATAGCTGCCATAGAAACAGTCAGTTAAAAGGCTTAGTAATAAGTTTTACACATAAGCTATAATATTCTATATGCTGAGTTGGATGTTTTATGAATTGCCAAATTCTGCAAATACGCTATATCTTATAGCAGCCCTAGAAACTATCGGTTCAAAGGCTTAGTAATGAGTTTTACACATAAGCTATCATTTCCTATATGCGGAACAAATTTCATGCAAATCCGGCACTATATCTTATAGCTGCCCTAGAAACTATCGGTTCAAAGGCTTAGTAATGAGTTTTACACATAAGCTATAATTTTCTTTACGCTGACCAAATTTCTACCAAATCAGGCACTATATCGTATAGCTGCCATAGAAACAGTCAGTTTAAAGCCTTAGTAATATGTTTTACACATAAGCTATAATTTTCTATATGCTGACCAAATTTCAGCCTAATCCGGCACTATATCGTATAGCTACCATAGAAACTATCGGTTCAAAGGCTAAGTAATGAGTTTTACACATAAGCTATAATTTTCTATATGCTGACCAAATATTAGCCAAATCAGGCGCTATATCTTATAGCTGCCCTAGAAACTATCGGTTCAAAGGCTTAGTAATGAGTTTTACACATAAGCTATCATTTCCTATATGCTGAACAAATTTCATGGCCTGATGTGTTAGCTTATATAACAATTTTTTGAAAAAAAATTTAGAGATTAGTCACCTAAGTGCTTATTTTACCAAATGTTACCATGGAAACTGTATTATATAGCAGTCCGATTTGGACGAATGATGGTCAGCGTATTGGGAATGATAGCTTGTGTGTAAAACTCATTACTAAGCCTTTGAACCGATAGTTCCTATGGCAGCTATATGATAAAGTGTCCGATGTGGCTGAAATTTTGTCAGCATATAGGAAATGATAGCTCATGTGTAAAACTTATTACTAAGCCTTTCAACAGATTTATCCTATGGCAGCTATATAATATAGTTCCGGATTGGGCTGAAATTTGGTCAGCATATAGGGAATGATAGCTTATGTGTAAAACTCATTACTAAGCCTTTGAACTGACTGTTTCTATGCCAGCTATACGATATAGTGCCGGATTTGTCTGAAAATTGGTCAGCATATAGGGAATTATAGCTTATGTGTAAAACTCATTACAAGCATTTGAACCGATAGTTTCTAGGGCAGCTATCAGATATAGCGTCCGATTTGGGTAAAATTTGGTCAGCATATAGAAAATTATAGCTTATGTGTAAATCTCATTCTAAGCCTTTAAACTGGTTGTTTCCATAGCAGCTATATGATACAGTGTCCAATTTGGCTGAAATTTGGTCAGCATATAGGGAATGATAGTTTCTATGGCAGCTATACGATATAGTGCCGGATTTGGCTGAAATTTGGTCAACATATAGGGAATGATAGCTTATGTGTAAAACTCATTAGGGAATTATAGCTTATGTGTAAAACTTATTACTAAGCCTTTAAACTGACTGTTTCTATGGCAGCTATACGATATAGTGCCTGCTTTAGCAGAAATTTGGTCAGCATATAGGAAATGATAGCTTATGTGTAAATCTCATTCTAAGCCTTAAAACAGATTGTTTCCATAGCAGATATATGATAAATGGTCCGATTTGGCTGAAATTTGGTCAGCATATAGGAAATGATAGCTTATGTGTAAAACTTATTACTAAGCCTTTAAACTGACTGTTTCTATGGCAGCAATATGATATAGTGCCTGATTTGGCAGAAATTTGGTCAGCATATAGGAAATGATAGCTTATGTGTAAATCTCATTCTAAGCCTTAAAACAGATTGTTTCCATAGCAGATATATGATAAATGGTCCGATTTGGCAGAATTTTGGTCGGCATATAGGGAATGGTAGCTTTTGTGTAAAACTCATTACTAAGCCTTTGAACCGATAGTTCCTATGGCAGCTATATGATAAAGTGTCCGATGTGGCTGAAATTTTGTCAGCATATAGGAAATGATAGCTCATGTGTAAAACTTATTACTAAGCCTTTCAACAGATTTATCCTATGGCAGCTATTAAATATAGTTCCGGATTGGGCTAAAATTTGGTCAGCATTTAGGGAATGATAGCTTATGTGTAAAACTCATTACTAAGCCTTTGAACTGACTGTTTCTATGCCAGATATACTATATAGTGCTGGATTTGGCTGAAAATTGGTCAGCGTATAGTAAATGATAGCTTATGTGTAAAACTCATTACTTAGCCTTTGAACCGATAGTTTCTATGGTAGCTATAAGATATAGTGCTGGATTTGGCTGAAAATTGGTCAACGTATAGAAAATTATAGCTTATGTGTAAAACTCATTACTAAGCCTTTGAACCGATAGTTTCTAGGGCTGCTATAAGATATAACGTATGACTTGGCTGAAATTTGGTCAGCATATAGAAAATTATAGCTTATGTGTAAAACATATTACTAAGCCTTTAAACTGACTGTTCCTATGGCAGCTATACGATATAGTGCCGGATTTGGCTGAAATTTGGTAAATTTATGGGGAATGATAGCTTATGTGTAAAAGTCATTAGGGAATTATAGCTTATGTGTAAAACTTATTACTAAGCCTTTAAACTGACTTTTTCTATTGCAGCTATACAATATAGCTTATGTGTAAAACTTATTACTAAGCCTTTAAACTGACTGTTTCCATGGCAGCAATATGATATAGTGCCGGATTTGGCAGAAATTTTGTCAGCATATAGGAAATTATAGCTTATGTGTAAATCTCATTCTAAGCCTTAAAACAGATTGTTTCCATAGCAGATATATGATAAATGGTCCGATTTGGCTGAAATTTGGTCAGCATATAGGAAATGATAGCTTATGTGTAAAACTTATTACTAAGCCTTTAAACTGACTGTTTCTATGGCAGCAATATGATATAGTGCCGGATTTGGCAGACATTTGGTCAGCATATAGTAAATTATAGCCTATGAGTAAAACTCATTACTTTGCCTTTGAACCGATAGTTTCTATGGTAGCTATACGATATAGTGCCTGATTTAGCAGAAATTTGGTCAGCATATAGGAAATGACATCTTAAGTGTAAAACTCATTACTAAGCCTTTGAACCGACTTATCCTATGTCAGATATGTAATATTGTAGGCCGATTTGGATGAAAAATGGTCAGCGTATGGCGAATGATAGCTTGTGTAAAAAACTCCATACTAAGCCTTTGAAACGATTGTTCCTATGGCAGCTACATGATATAGTGTCGGATTCGGCTGAAAATTGATCAGCGTATAGGGAATGATAGCTTATGTGTAAAACTCATTACTAAGCCTTTGAACCGATTTATCCTATGGCAGCTATATAATATAGTGTCGGATTCGGCTGAAAATAGATCAGCGTATAGGGAATGATAGCTTAAGTGTAAAACTCATTACTAAGCCTTTGAACCGATTTATTCTATGGCAGCTATATAATATAGTGTCCAATTTGGCTGAAATTTGTTCAGCATAAAGGGAATGGTAGCTTTTAAGTCCAAATTATTGCCTATGTGTAAAGCTTTAGTTTGGCAGAAATCACTTAGAAGACATTGAAATATTCATACTAGTCCTTTAAAGTATGACAAGAGAAATGGTTAAAAATAAACAAAACAAAAAATTTGCTGCTGATTGGTTGAAGAATTTGCTACTGATTGGTTGGAGAATTTGCTGCTGATCGCTTGTAGAATTCGCTGTTGATTGGTTGAAGAGATTTCTTGCTGATCGGTTGAAGAATTTGCTTCTGATTGGATGAAGTATTTGCTACTGATTGGTTGTAGAAGTCGCTGTTGATTGGTTGTAGAATTCTCTGTTTATTGGTAGAAAAATTTGCTGTTGATTGGTTGAAGAATTTGCTACTGATTGGTTGTAGAGTTTGCTATTAATTGGTTGGAGAATTTGCTGCTGATAGGTTGAAGAATTTGCTGTTGATTGGTTGAAGAGTTTGCTAATGATTGGTTGTAGAGTTTGCTATTAATTGGTTAGAGAATTTGCTGCTGATAGGTTGAAGAATTTGCTGTTGATTGGTTGAAGAATTTGCTAATGATTGGTTAATTAGAGTTCGCTATTAATTGGTTGGAGAATTTGCTGCTGATAGGTTGAAGAATTTGCTGTTGATTGGTTGAAGAATTTGCTAATGATTGGTTAAAGAGTTCGCTATTAATTGGTTGGAGAATTTGCTGTTGATCGGTTGAAGAATTTGCTGTTGATTGGTTAAAGAATTTGCTACTGATTGGTTGTAGAATTCGCTGTTAATTGGTTGGAGAATTTGCTGATGATCGGTTGAAGAATTTGCTGTTGATTGGTTGAAGAGTTTGCTAATAATTGGTTGAAGAATTTGCTGTTGATCGGTTGAAGAATTTGCTGTTGATTGGTTGAAGAATTTGCTAAAGATTGATTGTAAAAGGTCCAATTAGATGTTATAGGGGTGATTGATTGTGCGGAGCTACTAAACAGCACTTTCACTTTTTTGCACGTCAGTTAAACTGTTCAAATCAGACTAAAGCTACAATGCATAAGTGTTCTTATTCAAAGCTAGCCCTGACTTATAATTGGTAAGTCAGCAATTATGCTGCATGGATCTTATGACGGAGTTGCGACGTCACATGGGATTGCGACGGCAGCGTTGCGCGAAGCTTGGTGTAAATGGCATCAACACTGTTGCCTCTTTGCTGTTCTTGCAAAACTGCAGATATTTACTCATGCTTGGCCTGATGTGTTAGCTTATATAACAATTTTTTGAAAAAAATTTAGAGATTAGTCACCTAAGTGCTTATTTTACCAAATGTTACCATGGAAACTGTATTATATAGCAGTCCGATTTGGACGAATGATGGTCAGCGTATTGGGAATGATAGCTTGTGTGTAAAACTCATTACTAAGCCTTTGAACCGATAGTTCCTATGGCAGCTATATGATAAAGTGTCCGATGTGGCTGAAATTTTGTCAGCATATAGGAAATGATAGCTCATGTGTAAAACTTATTACTAAGCCTTTCAACAGATTTATCCTATGGCAGCTATATAATATAGTTCCGGATTGGGCTGAAATTTGGTCAGCATATAGGGAATGATAGCTTATGTGTAAAACTCATTACTAAGCCTTTGAACTGACTGTTTCTATGCCAGCTATACGATATAGTGCCGGATTTGTCTGAAAATTGGTCAGCATATAGGGAATTATAGCTTATATGTAAAACTCATTACAAGCATTTGAACCGATAGTTTCTAGGGCAGCTATCAGATATAGCGTCCGATTTGGGTAAAATTTGGTCAGCATATAGAAAATTATAGCTTATGTGTAAATCTCATTCTAAGCCTTTAAACTGGTTGTTTCCATAGCAGCTATATGATACAGTGTCCAATTTGGCTGAAATTTGGTCAGCATATAGGGAATGAAAGTTTCTATGGCAGCTATACGATATAGTGCCGGATTTGGCTGAAATTTGGTCAACATATAGGGAATGATAGCTTATGTGTAAATCTCATTCTAAGCCTTAAAACAGATTGTTTCCATAGCAGATATATGATAAATGGTCCGATTTGGCTGAAATTTGGTCAGCGTATAGTAAATGATAGCTTATGTGTAAAACTCATTACTTAGCCTTTGAACCGATAGTTTCTATGGTAGCTATACGATATAGTGCCTGATTTAGCAGAAATTTGGTCAGCATATAGGAAATGACAGCTTAAGTGTAAAACTCATTACTAAGCCTTTGAACCGACTTATCCTATGTCAGATATGTAATATTGTAGGCCGATTTGGATGAAAAATGGTCAGCGTATGGCGAATGATAGCTTGTGTAAAAAACTCCATACTAAGCCTTTGAAACGATTGTTCCTATGGCAGCTACATGATATAGTGTCGGATTCGGCTGAAAATTGATCAGCGTATAGGGAATGATAGCTTATGTGTAAAACTCATTACTAAGCCTTTGAACCGATTTATCCTATGGCAGCTATATAATATAGTGTCGGATTCGGCTGAAAATAGATCAGCGTATAGGGAATGATAGCTTAAGTGTAAAACTCATTACTAAGCCTTTGAACCGATTTATTCTATGGCAGCTATATAATATAGTGTCCAATTTGGCTGAAATTTGTTCAGCATAAAGGGAATGGTAGCTTTTAAGTCCAAATTATTGCCTATGTGTAAAGCTTTAGTTTGGCAGAAATCACTTAGAAGACATTGAAATATTCATACTAGTCCTTTAAAGTATGACAAGAGAAATGGTTAAAAATAAACAAAACAAAAAATTTGCTGCTGATTGGTTGAAGAATTTGCTACTGATTGGTTGGAGAATTTGCTGCTGATCGCTTGTAGAATTCGCTGTTGATTGGTTGAAGAGATTTCTTGCTGATCGGTTGAAGAATTTGCTTCTGATTGGATGAAGTATTTGCTACTGATTGGTTGTAGAAGTCGCTGTTGATTGGTTGTAGAATTCTCTGTTTATTGGTAGAAAAATTTGCTGTTGATTGGTTGAAGAATTTGCTACTGATTGGTTGTAGAGTTTGCTATTAATTGGTTGGAGAATTTGCTGCTGATAGGTTGAAGAATTTGCTGTTGATTGGTTGAAGAGTTTGCTAATGATTGGTTGTAGAGTTTGCTATTTATTGGTTAGAGAAATTGCTGCTGATAGGTTGAAGAATTTGCTGTTGATTGGTTGAAGAATTTGCTAATGATTGGTTAAAGAGTTCGCTATTAATTGGTTGGAGAATTTGCTGCTGATAGGTTGAAGAATTTGCTGTTGATTGGTTGAAGAATTTGCTAATGATTGGTTAAAGAGTTCGCTATTAATTGGTTGGAGAATTTGCTGTTGATCGGTTGAAGAATTTGCTGTTGATCGGTTAAAGAATTTGCTACTGATTGGTTGTAGAATTCGCTGTTAATTGGTTGGAGAATTTGCTGATGATCGGTTGAAGAATTTGCTGTTGATTGGTTGAAGAGTTTGCTAATGATTGGTTGGAGAATTTGCTGCTGATCGGTTGAAGAATTTGCTGTTGATTGGTTGAAGAATTTGCTAAAGATTGATTGTAAAAGGTCCAATTAGATGTTATAGGGGTGATTGATTGTGCGGAGCTACTAAACAGCACTTTCACTTTTTTGCACGTCAGTTAAACTGTTCAAATCAGACTAAAGCTACAATGCATAAGTGTTCTTATTCAAAGCTAGCCCTGACTTATAATTGGTAAGTCAGCAATTATGCTGCATGGATCTTATGACGGAGTTGCGACGTCACATGGGATTGCGACGGCAGCGTTGCGCGAAGCTTGGTGTAAATGGCATCAACACTGTTGCCTCTTTGCTGTTCTTGCAAAACTGCAGATATTTACTCATGCTTGGCCTGATGTGTTAGCTTATATAACAATTTTTTGAAAAAAAAATTAGAGATTAGTCACCTAAGTGCTTATTTTACCAAATGTTACCATGGAAACTGTATTATATAGCAGTCCGATTTGGACGAATGATGGTCAGCGTATTGGGAATGATAGCTTGTGTGTAAAACTCATTACTAAGCCTTTGAACCGATAGTTCCTATGGCAGCTATATGATAAAGTGTCCGATGTGGCTGAAATTTTGTCAGCATATAGGAAATGATAGCTCATGTGTAAAACTTATTACTAAGCCTTTCAACAGATTTATCCTATGGCAGCTATATAATATAGTTCCGGATTGGGCTGAAATTTGGTCAGCATATAGGGAATGATAGCTTATGTGTAAATCTCAATCTAAGCCTTTAAACTGGTTGTTTCCATAGCAGCTATATGATAAAGTGTCCAATTTGGCTGAAATTTGGTCAGCATATAGGGAATGATAGTTTCTATGGCAGCTATACGATATAGTGCCGGATTTGGCTGAAATTTGGTCAACATATAGGGAATGATAGCTTATGTGTAAAACTCATTAGGGAATTATAGCTTATGTGTAAAACTAATTACTAAGCTTTTAAACTGACTGTTTCTATGGCAGCTTTACGATATAGTGCCTGATTTGGCAGAAATTTGGTCAGCATATAGGAAATGATAGCTTATGTGTAAATCTCATTCTAAGCCTTAAAACAGATTGTTTCCATAGCAGCTATATGATAAATGGTCCGATTTGGCTGAAATTTGGTCAGCATATAGGAAATGATAGCTTATGTGTAAAACTTATTACTAAGCCTTTAAACTGACTGTTTCTATGGCAGCAATATGATATAGTGCCTGATTTGGCAGAAATTTGGTCAGCATATAGGAAATGATAGCTTATGTGTAAATCTCATTCTAAGCCTTAAAACAGATTGTTTCCATAGCAGATATATGATAAATGGTCCGATTTGGCAGAAATTTGGTCGGCATATAGGGAATGGTAGCTTTTGTGTAAAACTCATTACTAAGCCTTTGAACCGATAGTTCCTATGGCAGCTATATGATAAAGTGTCCGATGTGGCTGAAATTTTGTCAGCATATAGGAAATGATAGCTTATTACTAAGCCTTTCAACAGATTTATCCTATGGCAGCTATTAAATATAGTTCCGGATTGGGCTAAAATTTGGTCAGCATATAGGGAATGATAGCTTATGTGTAAAACTCATTACTAAGCCTTTGAACTGACTGTTTCTATGCCAGATATACTATATAGTGCTGGATTTGGCTGAAAATTGGTCAGCGTATAGTAAATGATAGCTTATGTGTAAAACTCATTACTTAGCCTTTGAACCGATAGTTTCTATGGTAGCTATACGATATAGTGCTGGATTTGGCTGAAAATTGGTCAACGTATAGAAAATTATAGCTTATGTGTAAAACTCATTACTAAGCCTTTGAACCGATAGTTTCTAGGGCTGCTATAAGATATAACGTATGACTTGGCTGAAATTTGGTCAGCATATAGAAAATTATAGCTTATGTGTAAAACATATTACTAAGCCTTTAAACTGACTGTTACTATGGCAGCTATACGATATAGTGCCGGATTTGGCTGAAATTTGGTAAATATATGGGGAATGATAGCTTATGTGTAAAAGTCATTAGGGAATTATAGCTTATGTGTAAAACTTATTACTAAGCCTTTAAACTGACTTTTTCTATTGCAGCTATACAATATAGTGCCTGATTTGGCACAAATTTGGTCAGCATATAGGAAATGATAGCTTATGTGTAAAACTCATTACTAAGCTTTTGAACCAATAGTTTCTAAGGCAGCTAAATGATATAGTGTCCGATTTGGCTGACTTATGGTCAGCATATATAAAATTATAGCTTATGTGTAAATCTCATTCTGAGCCTTTAAACTGATTGTTTCCATGGCAGCTATACGATATAGTGCCGGATTGGGCTGAAATTTGGTCAGCATATAGGGAATGATATCTTATTTTTAAAACTCATTACTAAGCCTTTGAACCGATAGTTTCTAGGGCTGCTATAAGATATAGCGTATGATTTGGCTAAAATTTGGTCAGCATATAGAATACTATAGCTTATGTGTAAAACATATTACTAAGGCTTTAAACTGACTGTTTCTATAGCAGCTATACGATATAGTGCCGGATTGGGCTGAAATTTTGTCAGCATATAGGGAATGATAGCTTATGTGTAAAACTCATTACTAAGCCTTTGAACCAATAGTTTCTAAGGCAGCTATATGATATAGTGTCCGATTTTGCTGACATTTGGTCAGCATATAGAAAATTATAGCTTATGTGTAAATCTCATTCTAAGCCTTAAATCTGACTGTTTCTATGGCAGCAATATGATATACTGCCGGATTTGGCAGACATTTGGTCAGCATATAGGAAATGATAGCTTATGTGTAAAACTCATTACTTAGCCTTTGAACCAATAGTTTCTAAGGCAGCTATATGATATAGTGTCCGATTTTGCTGACATTTGGTCAGCATATAGAAAATGATAGCTTATGTGTAAAACTTATTACTAAGCCTTTAAACTGACTGTTTCTATGGCAGCAATATGATATAGTGCCGGATTTGGCAGACATTTGGTCAGCATATAGTAAATGATAGCTTATGTGTAAAACTCATTACTTAGCCTTTGAACCGATAGTTTCTATGGTAGTTATACGATATAGTGCCGGATTTTGCTGACATTTGGTCAGCATATAGAAAATTATAGTTTATGTGTAAATCTCATTCTAAGCATTAAATCTGACTGTTTCTATGGCAGCAATATGATATAGTGCCGGATTTGGCAGACATTTGGTCAGCATATAGTAAATGATAGCTTATGTGTAAAACTCATTACTTAGCCTTTGATTCGATAGTTTCTAAGGCAGCTATATGATACAGTGTCCGATTTTGCTGACCTTTGGTCAGCATATAGAAAATGATAGCTTATGTGTAGAACTCATTACTAAGCCTTTAAACTGACTGTTTCTATGGCAGCATTATGATATAGTGCCGGATTTGGCGGACATTTGGTCAGCATATAGTAAATGATAGCTTATGTGTAAAACTCATTACTAAGCCTTTAAACTGACTTTTTCTATTGCAGCTATACAATATAGTGCCTGATTTGGCACAAATTTGGTCAGCATATAGGAAATGATAGCTTATGTGTAAAACTCATTACTAAGCTTTTGAACCAATAGTTTCTAAGGCAGCTAAATGATGTAGTGTCCGATTTGGCTGACATTTGGTCAGCATATAGAAAATTATAGCTTATGTGTAAATCTCATTCTGAGCCTTTAAACTGATTGTTTCCATGGCAGCTATACGATATAGTGCCGGATTGGGCTGAAATTTGGTCAGCATATAGGGAATGATATCTTATGTGTAAAACTCATTACTAAGCCTTTGAACCGATAGTTTCTAGGGCTGCTATAAGATATAACGTATGACTTGGCTGAAATTTGGTCAGCATATAGAAAATTATAGCTTATGTGTAAAACATATTACTAAGCCTTTAAACTGACTGTTTCTATGGCAGCTATACGATATAGTGCCGGATTTGGCTGAAATTTGGTAAATATATGGGGAATGATAGCTTATGTGTAAAAGTCATTAGGAATTTATAGCTTATGTGTAAAACTTATTACTAAGCCTTTAAACTGACTTTTTCTATTGCAGCTATACAATATAGTGCCTGATTTGGCACAAATTTGGTCAGCATATAGGAAATGATAGCTTATGTGTAAAACTCATTACTAAGCTTTTGAACCAATAGTTTCTAAGGCAGCTAAATGATATAGTGTCCGATTTGGCTGACATTTGGTCAGCATATAGAAAATTATAGCTTATGTGTAAATCTCATTCTGAGCCTTTAAACTGATTGTTTCCATGGCAGCTATACGATATAGTGCCGGATTGGGCTGAAATTTGGTCAGCATATAGGGAATGATATCTTATTTTTAAAACTCATTACTAAGCCTTTGAACCGATAGTTTCTAGGGCTGCTATAAGATATAACGTATGACTTGGCTGAAATTTGGTCAGCATATAGAAAATTATAGCTTATGTGTAAAACATATTACTAAGCCTTTAAACTGACTGTTTCTATGGCAGCTATACGATATAGTGCCTGATTTGGCAGAAATTTGGTCAGCGTAAAGAAAATTATAGCTTATGTGTAAAACTCATTACTAAGCCTTTGAACCGATAGTTTCTAGGGCAGCTATACGATATAGTGCCGGATTTGCATGAAATTTGCTCCGCATATAGGAAATGATAGCTTATGTGTAAAACTCATTACTAAGCCTTTGAACCGATAGTTTCTAGGGCGCTATGTTTCCTATAGCAGATATATGATAAATGGTCCGATTTGGCTGAAATTTGGTCAGCATATAGGAAATGATAGCTTATGTGTAAAACTTATTACTAAGCCTTTAAACTGACTGTTTCTATGGCAGCTATACGATATAGTGCCTGATTTGGCTGAAATTTGGTCAGCATATAGGAAATGATAGCTTATGTGTAAAACTCATTACTAAGCCTTTAAACAGATTGTTTCTATAGCAGCTATATGATAAATGGCCCGATTTGGCAGAAATTTGGTCAGCATATAGGGAATGATAGCTTATGTGTAAAACTCATTAATAAGCCTTTGAACCGATAGTTTCTATGGCTGCTATATGATAAAGTGCCGGATTTGGCTGAAATTTGGTCAGCATATAGGAAATGATAGCTTATGTGTAAAACTCATTACTAAGCCTTTGAACTGACTGTTTCTATGGCAGCTATACGATATAGTGCTGGATTTGGCTGAAAATTGGTCAGCGTATAGAAAATTATAGCTTATGTGTAAAACTCATTACTAAGCCTTTGAACCGATAGTTTCTAGGGCAGCTATACGATATAGTGCCGGATTTGAATGAAATTTGTTCCGCATATAGGAAATGATAGCTTATGTGTAAAACTCATTACTAAGCCTTTGAACCGATAGTTTCTAGGGCTGCTATAAGATATAACGTATGACTTGGCTGAAATTTGGTCAGCATATAGAAAATTATAGCTTATGTGTAAAACATATTACTAAGCCTTTAAACTGACTGTTTCTATGGCAGCTATACGATATAGTGCCGGATTTGGCTGAAATTTGGTAAATATATGGGGAATGATAGCTTATGTGTAAAAGTCATTAGGGAATTATAGCTTATGTGTAAAACTTATTACTAAGCCTTTAAACTGACTTTTTCTATTGCAGCTATACAATATAGTGCCTGATTTGGCACAAATTTGGTCAGCATATAGGAAATGATAGCTTATGTGTAAAACTCATTACTAAGCTTTTGAACCAATAGTTTCTAAGGCAGCTAAATGATATAGTGTCCGATTTGGCTGACATTTGGTCAGCATATAGAAAATTATAGCTTATGTGTAAATCTCATTACTGAGCCTTTAAACTGATTGTTTCCATGGCAGCTATACGATATAGTGCCGGATTGGGCTGAAATTTGGTCAGCATATAGGGAATGATATCTTATGTGTAAAACTCATTACTAAGCCTTTGAACCGATAGTTTCTAGGGCTGCTATAAGATATAGCGTATGATTTGGCTAAAATTTGGTCAGCATATAGAATACTTATAGCTTATGTGTAAAACATCATTACTAAGCCTTTAAACTGACTGTTTCTATGGCAGCTATACGATATAGTGCCGGATTGGGCTGAAATTTGGTCAGCATATAGGAAATGATAGCTTATGTGTAAAACTCATTACTAAGCCTTTGAACCGATAGTTTCTATGGCTGCTATATGATATAGTGCCGGACTTGCCTGAAATTTAGTCCGCATATAGGAAATGATAGCTTATGTGCAAAACTCATTCTAAGCCTTTAAACTGATTGTTTCCCTGGCAGCTATACGGTATAGTGCCAAATTTGGCTGAAATTTTGTCAGCATATAGGGAATGATAGCTTATGTGTAAAACTCATTCTAAGCCTTAAAACAGATTGTTTCCATAGCAGCTATATGATAAATGGTCCGATTTGGCTGAAATTTGGTCAGCATATAGGAAATGATAGCTTATGTGTAAAACTCATTACTTAGCCTTTGAACCAATAGTTTCTAAGGCAGCTATATGATATAGTGTCCGATTTTGCTGACATTTGGTCAGCATATAGAAAATGATAGCTTATGTGTAAAACTCATTACTAAGCCTTTAAACTGACTGTTTCTATGGCAGCAATATGATATAGTGCCGGATTTGGCGGACATTTGGTCAGCATATAGTAAATGATAGCTTATGTGTAAAACTCATTACTTAGCCTTTGAACCGATAGTTTCTATGGTAGCTATACGATATAGTGCTGGATTTGGCTGAAAATTGGTCAGCGTATAGAAAATTATAGCTTATGTGTAAAACTCATTACTAAGCCTTTGAACCGATAGTTTCTAGGGCTGCTATAAGATATAACGTATGACTTGGCTGAAATTTGGTCAGCATATAGAAAATTATAGCTTATGTGTAAAACATATTACTAAGCCTTTAAACTGACTGTTTCTATGGCAGCTATACGATATAGTGCCGGATTTGGCTGAAATTTGGTAAATATATGGGGAATGATAGCTTATGTGTAAAAGTCATTAGGGAATTATAGCTTATGTGTAAAACTTATTACTAAGCCTTTAAACTGACTTTTTCTATTGCAGCTATACAATATAGTGCCTGATTTGGCACAAATTTGGTCAGCATATAGGAAATGATAGCTTATGTGTAAAACTCATTACTAAGCTTTTGAACCAATAGTTTCTAAGGCAGCTAAATGATATAGTGTCCGATTTGGCTGACATTTGGTCAGCATATAGAAAATTATAGCTTATGTGTAAATCTCATTCTGAGCCTTTAAACTGATTGTTTCCATGGCAGCTATACGATATAGTGCCGGATTGGGCTGAAATTTGGTCAGCATATAGGGAATGATATCTTATGTTTTAAAACTCATTACTAAGCCTTTGAACCGATAGTTTCTAGGGCTGCTATAAGATATAGCGTATGATTTGGCTAAAATTTGGTCAGCATATAGAATACTATAGCTTATGTGTAAAACATATTACTAAGCCTTTGAACTTACTGTTTCTATGGCAGCTATACGATATAGTGCCGGATTGGGCTGAAATTTGGTCAGCATATAGGGAATGATATCTTATGTGTAAAACTTATTACTAAGCCTTTGAACCGATAGTTTCTATGGCTGCTATATGATATAGTGCCGGATTTGCCTGAAATTTAGTCCGCATATAGGAAATGATAGCTTATGTGTAAAACTCATTACTAAGCCTTTAAACTGATTGTTTCCCTGGCAGCTATACGGTATAGTGCCAAATTTGGCTGAAATTTTGTCAGCATATAGGGAATGATAGCTTATGTGTAAAACTCATTCTAAGCCTTAAAACAGATGGTTTCCATAGCAGCTATATGATAAATGGTCCGATTTGGCTGAAATTTGGTCAGCATATAGGAAATGATAGCTTATGTGTAAAACTCATTACTTAGCCTTTGAACCAATAGTTTCTAAGGCAGCTATATGATATAGTGTCCGATTTTGCTGACATTTGGTCAGCATATAGAATATTATAGCTTATGTGTAAAACTTATTACTAAGCCTTTTAACTGACTGTTTCTATGGCAGCAATATGATATACTGCCGGATTTGGCAGACATTTGGTCAGCATATAGGAAATGATAGCTTATGTGTAAAACTGATTACTTAGCCTTTGAACCAATAGTTTCTAAGGCAGCTATATGATATAGTGTCCGATTTTGCTGACATTTGGTCAGCATATAGAAAATGATAGCTTATGTGTAAAACTTATTACTAAGCCT
The DNA here is from genome assembly GCA_018903735.1 of Drosophila cardini. Lineage (NCBI taxonomy): Eukaryota > Metazoa > Arthropoda > Insecta > Diptera > Drosophilidae > Drosophila > Drosophila cardini. The sequence goes on from JAEIGM010000316.1 coordinate 18,696, forward strand.
TTAAACTGACTGTTTCTATGGCAGCAATATGATATAGTGCCGGATTTGGCAGACATTTGGTCAGCATATAGTAAATGATAGCTTATGTGTAAAACTCATTACTTAGCCTTTGAACCGATAGTTTCTATGGTAGTTATACGATATAGTGCCGGATTTTGCTGACATTTGGTCAGCATATAGAAAATTATAGTTTATGTGTAAATCTCATTCTAAGCCTTAAATCTGACTGTTTCTATGGCAGCAATATGATATAGTGCCGGATTTGGCAGACATTTGGTCAGCATATAGTAAATGATAGCTTATGTGTAAAACTCATTACTTAGCCTTTGAACCGATAGTTTCTATGGTAGCTATATGATATAGTGCCGGATTTTGCTGACATTTGGTCAGCATATAGAAAATGATAGCTTATGTGTAAAACTCATTACTAAGCCTTTAAACTGACTGTTTCTATGGCAGCAATATGATATAGTGCCGGATTTGGCGGACATTTGGTCAGCATATAGTAAATGATAGCTTATGTGTAAAACTCATTACTAAGGCTTTAAACTGACTGTTTCTATGGCAGCTATACGATATAGTGCCTGATTTGGCACAAATTTGTTCAGCATATAGGAAATGATAGCTTATGTGTAAAACTCATTACTAAGCTTTTGAACCAATAGTTTCTAAGGCAGCTATAATGATATAGTGCCCGATTTGGCTGACATTTGGTCAGCATATAGAAAATTATAGCTTATGTGTAAAACTCATTACTAAGCCTTTAAACTGATTGTTTCTATGGCAGCTATACGATATAGTGCCGGATTTGCATGAAATTTGTTCCGCATATAGGAAATGATAGCTTATGTGTAAAACTCATTACTAAGCCTTTGAACCGATAGTTTCTAGGGCTGCTATAAGATATAGCGTATGACTTGGCTGAAATTTGGTCAGCATATAGAAAATTATAGCTTATGTGTAAAACATATTACTAAGCCTTTAAACTGACTGTTTCTATGGCAGCTATACGATATAGTGCCGGATTTGGCTGAAATTTGGTAAATATATGGGGAATGACAGCATATAGAAAATTATAGCTTATGTGTAAAACTTATTACTAAGCCTTTAAACTGACTGTTTCTATTGCAGCTATACAATATAGTGCCTGATTTGGCACAAATTTGGTCAGCATATAGGAAATGATAGCTTATGTGTAAAACTCATTACTAAGCTTTTGAACCAATAGTTTCTAAGGCAGCTAAATGATATAGTGTCCGATTTGGCTGACATTTGGTCAGCATATAGAAAATTATAGCTTATGTGTAAATCTCATTCTGAGCCTTTAAACTGATTGTTTCCATGGCAGCTATACGATATAGTGCCGGATTGGGCTGAAATTTGGTCAGCATATAGGGAATGATATCTTATTTTTAAAACTCATTACTAAGCCTTTGAACCGATAGTTTCTAGGGCTGCTATAAGATATAGCGTATGATTTGGCTAAAATTTGGTCAGCATATAGAATACTATAGCTTATGTGTAAAACATATTACTAAGGCTTTAAACTGACTGTTTCTATAGCAGCTATACGATATAGTGCCTGATTTGGCAGAAATTTGGTCAGCGTAAAGAAAATTATAGCTTATGTGTAAAACTCATTACTAAGCCTTTGAACCGATAGTTTCTAGGGCAGCTATACGATATAGTGCCGGATTTGCATGAAATTTGCTCCGCATATAGGAAATGATAGCTTATGTGTAAAACTCATTACTAAGCCTTTGAACCGATAGTTTCTAGGGCTGCTATGTTTCCATAGCAGATATATGATAAATGGTCCGATTTGGCTGAAATTTGGTCAGCATAAAGGAAATGATAGCTTATGTGTAAAACTTTTTACTAAGCCTTTAAACTGACTGTTTCTATGGCAGCTATACGATATAGTGCCTGATTTGGCTGAAATTTGGTCAGCATATAGGAAATGATGGCTTATGTGTAAATCTCATTCTAAGCCTTAAAACAGATTGTTTCCATAGCAGATATATGATAAATGGTCCGATTTGGCAGAAATTTGGTCAGCATATAGGGAATGGTAGCTTTTGTGTAAAACTCATTACTAAGCCTTTGAACCGATAGTTCCTATGGCAGCTATATGATAAAGTGTCCGATGTGGCTGAAATTTTGTCAGCATATAGGGAATGATAGCTTATGTGTAAAACTCATTACTAAGCCTTTGAACTGACTGTTTCTATGCCAGATATACTATATAGTGCTGGATTTGGCTGAAAATTGGTCAGCGTATAGTAAATGATAGCTTATGTGTAAAACTCATTACTTAGCCTTTGAACCGATAGTTTCTATGGTAGCTATACGATATAGTGCTGGATTTGGCTGAAAATTGGTCAGCGTATAGAAAATTATAGCTTATGTGTAAAACTCATTACTAAGCCTTTGAACCGATAGTTTCTAGGGCTGCTATAAGATATAACGTATGACTTGGCTGAAATTTGGTCAGCATATAGAAAATTATAGCTTATGTGTAAAACATATTACTAAGCCTTTAAACTGACTGTTTCTATGGCAGCTATACGATATAGTGCCGGATTTGGCTGAAATTTGGTAAATATATGGGGAATGATAGCTTATGTGTAAAAGTCATTAGGGAATTATAGCTTATGTGTAAAACTTATTACTAAGCCTTTAAACTGACTTTTTCTATTGCAGCTATACAATATAGTGCCTGATTTGGCACAAATTTGGTCAGCATATAGGAAATGATAGCTTATGTGTAAAACTCATTACTAAGCTTTTGAACCAATAGTTTCTAAGGCAGCTAAATGATATAGTGTCCGATTTGGCTGACATTTGGTCAGCATATAGAAAATTATAGCTTATGTGTAAATCTCATTCTGAGCCTTTAAACTGATTGTTTCCATGGCAGCTATACGATATAGTGCCGGATTGGGCTGAAATTTGGTCAGCATATAGGGAATGATATCTTATTTTTAAAACTCATTACTAAGCCTTTGAACCGATAGTTTCTAGGGCTGCTATAAGATATAGCGTATGATTTGGCTAAAATTTGGTCAGCATATAGAATACTATAGCTTATGTGTAAAACATATTACTAAGCCTTTAAACTGACTGTTTCTATAGCAGCTATACGATATAGTGCCGGATTGGGCTGAAATTTGGTCAGCATATAGGGAATGATAGCTTATGTGTAAAACTCATTACTAAGCCTTTGAACCGATAGTTTCTATGGCTGTTATATGATATAGTGCCGGACTTGCCTGAAATTTAGTCCGCATATAGGAAATGAAAGCTTATGTGCAAAACTCATTATAAGCCTTTAAACTGATTGTTTCCCTGGCAGCTATACGGTATAGTGCCAAATTTGGCTGAAATTTTGTCAGCATATAGGGAATGATAGCTTATGTGTAAAACTCATTCTAAGCCTTAAAACAGATTGTTTCCATAGCAGCTATATGATAAATGGTCCGATTTGGCTGAAATTTGGTCAGCATATAGGAAATGATAGCTTATGTGTAAAACTCATTACTTAGCCTTTGAACCAATAGTTTCTAAGGCAGCTATATGATATAGTGTCCGATTTTGCTGACATTTGGTCAGCATATAGAAAATTATAGCTTATGTGTAAATCTCATTACTAAGCCTTAAATCTGACTGTTTCTATGGCAGCAATATGATATACTGCCGGATTTGGCAGACATTTGGTCAGCATATAGGAAATGATAGCTTATGTGTAAAACTCATTACTTAGCCTTTGAACCAATAGTTTCTAAGGCAGCTATATGATATAGTGTCCGATTTTGCTGACATTTGGTCAGCATATAGAAAATGATAGCTTATGTGTAAAACTTATTACTAAGCCTTTAAACTGACTGTTTCTATGGCAGCAATATGATATAGTGCCGGATTTGGCAGACATTTGGTCAGCATATAGTAAATGATAGCTTATGTGTAAAACTCATTACTTAGCCTTTGAACCGATAGTTTCTATGGTAGTTATACGATATAGTGCCGGATTTTGCTGACATTTGGTCAGCATATAGAAAATTATAGTTTATGTGTAAATCTCATTACTAAGCCTTAAAACTGACTGTTTCTATGGCAGCAATATGATATAGTGCCGGATTTGGCAGACATTTGGTCAGCATATAGTAAATGATAGCTTATGTGTAAAACTCATTACTTAGCCTTTGAACCGATAGTTTCTAAGGCAGCTATATGATATAGTGTCCGGATTTTGCTGACATTTGGTCAGCATATAGAAAATGATAGCTTATGTGTAAAACTCATTACTAAGCCTTTAAACTGACTGTTTCTATGGCAGCAATATGATATAGTGCCGGATTTGGCGGACATTTGGTCAGCATATAGTAAATGATAGCTTATGTGTAAAACTCATTACTAAGCCTTTAAACTGACTTTTTCTATTGCAGCTATACAATATAGTGCCTGATTTGGCACAAATTTGGTCAGCATATAGGAAATGATAGCTTATGTGTAAAACTCATTACTAAGCTTTTGAACCAATAGTTTCTAAGGCAGCTAAATGATATAGTGTCCGATTTGGCTGACATTTGGTCAGCATATAGAGAATGATAGCTTATGTGTAAAACTCATTACTAAGCCTTTGAACCGATAGTTTCTATGGCAGCTATACGATATAGTGCCGGATTGGGCTGAAATTTGGTCAGCATATAGGAAATGATAGCTTATGTGTAAAACTCATTACTAAGCCTTTGAACCGATAGTTTCTAGGGCTGCTATAAGATATAGCGTATGATTTGGCTAAAATTTGGTCAGCATATAGAAAATTATAGCTTATGTGTAAAACATATTACTAAGCCTTTAAACTGACTGTTTCTATGGCAGCTATACGATATAGTGCCGGATTTGGCTGAAATTTGGTCAGCATATAGAAAATTATAGCTTATGTGTAAAACTCATTACTAAGCCTTTGAACCGATAGTTTCTAGGGCAGCTATACGATATAGTGCCGGATTTGGCATGAAATTTGGTCAGCATATAGGAAATGATAGCTTATGTGTAAAACTCATTACTAAGCCTTTGAACCGATAGTTTCTAGGGCAGCTATATGATATAGTGTCCGGATTTTGCTGTAATTTGGTCAGCATATAGGAAATGATAGCTTATGTGTAAAACTCATTACTAAGCCTTTGAACTTACTGTTTCTATGGCAGCTATACGATATAGTGCCGGATTTGGCTGAAATTTGGTCAGCATATAGAAAATTATAGCTTATGTGTAAAACTCATTACTAAGCCTTTAAACTGACTGTTTCTATGGCAGCTATAAGATATAGTGCCGGATTTGGCTGAAATTTGGTCAGCATATAGGAAATGATAGCTTATGTGTAAAACTCATTACTAAGCCTTTGAACCGATAGTTTCTAAGGCAGCTATATGATATAGTGTCCGGATTTGGCTGACATTTGGTCAGCATATAGAAAATTATAGCTTATGTGTAAAACTCATTACTAAGCCTTTAAACTGACTGTTTCTAGGGCAGCTATATGATATAGTGCCGGATTTGGCTGAAATTTGGTCAGCATATAGGAAATGATAGCTTATGTGTAAAACTCATTACTAAGCCTTTGAACCGATAGTTTCTATGGCAGCTATATGATATAGTGTCCGATTTGGCTAACATTTGGTCAGCATATAGAAAATTATAGCTTATGTGTAAAACTTATTACTAAGCCTTTAAACTGACTGTTTCTATGGCAGCTATATGATATAGTGCCGGATTTGGCAGAAATTTGGTCAGCATATAGTAAATGATAGCTTATGTGTAAAACTCATTACTAAGCCTTTGAACCGATAGTTTCTATGGCAGCTATACGATATAGTGCCGGATTTGGCTGACATTTGGTCAGCATATAGAAAATTATAGCTTATGTGTAAAACATATTACTAAGCCTTTAAACTGACTGTTTCTATGGCAGCTATACGATATAGTGCCTGATTTGGCAGAAATTTGGTCAGCATATAGGAAATGATAGCTTATGTGTAAAACTCATTACTAAGCCTTTGAACCGATAGTTTCTAAGGCAGCTATATGATATAGTGCCGGATTTGGCTGACATTTGGTCAGCATATAGAAAATGATAGCTTATGTGTAAAACTCATTACTAAGCCTTTAAACTGACTGTTTCTATGGCAGCTATATGATATAGTGCCTGATTTGGCAGAAATTTGGTCAGCATATAGGAAATGATAGCTTATGTGTAAAACTCATTACTAAGCCTTTAAACTGACTGTTTCTATGGCAGCTATAAGATATAGTGCCGGATTTGCATGAAATTTGTTCCGCATATAGGAAATGATAGCTTATGTGTAAAACTCATTACTAAGCCTTTGAACCAGTAGTTTCTAGGGCTGCTATAATGATATAGTGTCCGATTTGGTGACATTTGGTCAGCATATAGAAAATTATAGCTTATGTGTAAAACTCATTACTAAGCCTTTAAACTGATTGTTTCTATGGCAGCTATACGATATAGTGCCGGATTTGCCTGAAATTTGGTCCGCATATAGGAAATGATAGCTTATGTGTAAAACTCATTACTAAGCCTTTGAACCGATAGTTTCTAGGGCTGCTATAAGATATAGCGTATGATTTGGCTAAAATTTGGTCAGCATATAGAATATTATAGCTTATGTGTAAAACATATTACTAAGCCTTTAAACTGACTGTTTCTATGGCAGCTATACGATATAGTGCCTGATTTGGCAGAAATTTGGTCAGCGTATAGAAAATTATAGCTTATGTGTAAAACTCATTACTAAGCCTTTGAACCGATAGTTTCTAGGGCAGCTATACGATATAGTGCCGGATTTGCATGAAATTTGTTCCGCATATAGGAAATGATAGCTTATGTGTAAAACTCATTACTAAGCCTTTGAACCGATAGTTTCTAGGGCTGCTATAGCAGATATATGATAAATGGTCCGGATTTGGCTGAAATTTGGTCAGCATATAGGAAATGATAGCTTATGTGTAAAACTCATTACTAAGCCTTTAAACTGACTGTTTCTATGGCAGCTATACGATATAGTGCCTGATTTGGCTGAAATTTGGTCAGCATATAGGAAATGATAGCTTATGTGTAAAACTCATTCTAAGCCTTTAAATAGTTCATTTTTATGGCGATATATGATATAATGGTCGATTTGGCTGAATTTGGTCGCATATAGAGAATGGTAGCTTTGTGTAAAACTCATTACTAAGCCTTTGAACCGATAGTTTCTATGGCAGCTATATGATATAGTGCCGGATTTGGCTGAAATTTGGTCAGCATATAGGAAATGATAGCTTATGTGTAAAACTCATTACTAAGCCTTTGAACTGACTGTTTCTATGCCAGATATACTATATAGTGCTGGATTTGGCTGAAAATTTGGTCAGCGTATAGTAAATGATAGCTTATGTGTAAAACTCATTACTTAGCCTTTGAACCGATAGTTTCTATGGTAGCTATACGATATAGTGCTGGATTTGGCTGAAAATTGGTCAGCATATAGAAAATTATAGCTTATGTGTAAAACTCATTACTAAGCCTTTGAACCGATAGTTTCTAGGGCTGCTATAAGATATAACGTATGATTTGGCTGAAATTTGGTCAGCATATAGAAAATTATAGCTTATGTGTAAAACATATTACTAAGCCTTTAAACTGACTGTTTCTATGGCAGCTATACGATATAGTGCCGGATTTGGCTGAAATTTGGTAAATATATGGGGAATGATAGCTTATGTGTAAAAGTCATTAGGGAATTATAGCTTATGTGTAAAACTTATTACTAAGCCTTTAAACTGACTTTTTCTATTGCAGCTATACAATATAGTGCCTGATTTGGCACAAATTTGGTCAGCATATAGGAAATGATAGCTTATGTGTAAAACTCATTACTAAGCTTTTGAACCAATAGTTTCTAAGGCAGCTAAATGATATAGTGTCCGATTTGGCTGACATTTGGTCAGCATATAGAAAATTATAGCTTATGTGTAAATCTCATTACTGAGCCTTTAAACTGATTGTTTCCATGGCAGCTATACGATATAGTGCCGGATTGGGCTGAAATTTGGTCAGCATATAGGGAATGATATCTTATTTTTAAAACTCATTACTAAGCCTTTGAACCGATAGTTTCTAGGGCTGCTATAAGATATAGCGTATGATTTGGCTAAAATTTGGTCAGCATATAGAATACTATAGCTTATGTGTAAAACATATTACTAAGGCTTTAAACTGACTGTTTCTATAGCAGCTATACGATATAGTGCCGGATTGGGCTGAAATTTGGTCAGCATATAGGGAATGATAGCTTATGTGTAAAACTCATTACTAAGCCTTTGAACCGATAGTTTCTATGGCTGTTATATGATATAGTGCCGGACTTGCCTGAAATCTAGTCCGCATATAGGAAATGATAGCTTATGTGCAAAACTCATTCTAAGCCTTTAAACTGATTGTTTCCCTGGCAGCTATACGGTATAGTGCCAAATTTGGCTGAAATTTTGTCAGCATATAGGGAATGATAGCTTATGTGTAAAACTCATTCTAAGCCTTAAAACAGATGGTTTCCATAGCAGCTATATGATAAATGGTCCGATTTGGCTGAAATTTGGTCAGCATATAGGAAATGATAGCTTATGTGTAAAACTCATTACTTAGCCTTTGAACCAATAGTTTCTAAGGCAGCTATATGATATAGTGTCCGATTTTGCTGACATTTGGTCAGCATATAGAAAATTATAGCTTATATGTAAATCTCATTCTAAGACTTAAATCTGACTGTTTCTATGGCAGCAATATGATATACTGCCGGATTTGGCAGACATTTGGTCAGCATATAGGAAATGATAGCTTATGTGTAAAACTCATTACTTAGCCTTTGAACCAATAGTTTCTAAGGCAGCTATATGATATAGTGTCCGATTTTGCTGACATTTGGTCAGCATATAGAAAATGATAGCTTATGTGTAAAACTTATTACTAAGCCTTTAAACTGACTGTTTCTATGGCAGCAATATGATATAGTGCCGGATTTGGCAGACATTTGGTCAGCATATAGTAAATGATAGCTTATGTGTAAAACTCATTACTTAGCCTTTGAACCGATAGTTTCTATGGTAGCTATATGATATAGTGTCCGATTTTGCTGACATTTGGTCAGCATATAGAAAATTATAGCTTATATGTAAATCTCATTCTAAGCCTTAAATCTGACTGTTTCTATGGCAGCAATATGATATACTGCCGGATTTGGCAGACATTTGGTCAGCATATAGTAAATGATAGCTTATGTGTAAAACTCATTACTTAGCCTTTGAACCGATAGTTTCTAAGGCAGCTATATGATACAGTGTCCGATTTTGCTGACCTTTGGTCAGCATATAGAAAATGATAGCTTATGTGTAAAACTCATTACTAAGCCTTTAAACTGACTGTTTCTATGGCAGCAATATGATATAGTGCCGGATTTGGCGGACATTTGGTCAGCATATAGTAAATGATAGCTTATGTGTAAAACTCATTACTAAGCCTTTAAACTGACTGTTTCTATGGCAGCTATACGATATAGTGCCTGATTTGGCACAAATTTGGTCAGCATATAGGAAATGATAGCTTATGTGTAAAACTCATTACTAAGCCTTTTGAACCGATAGTTTCTAGGGCAGCTATAAGATATAGTGTCCGATTTGGCTGACATTTGGTCAGCATATAGAAAATTATAGCTTATGTGTAAAACTCATTACTAAGCCTTTAAACTGATTGTTTCTATGGCAGCTATACGATATAGTGCCGGATTGGGCTGAAATTTGGTCAGCATATAGGAAATGATAGCTTATGTGTAAAACTCATTACTAAGCCTTTGAACCGATAGTTTCTAGGGCTGCTATAAGATATAGCGTATGATTTGGCTAATATTTGGTCAGCATATAGAATATTATAGCTTATGTGTAAAACTTATTACTAAGCCTTTTAACTGACTGTTTCTATGGCAGCTATACGATATAGTGCCTGATTTGGCAGAAATTTGGTCAGCATATAGAAAATTATAGCTTATGTGTAAAACTCATTACTAAGCCTTTGAACCGATAGTTTCTAGGGCAGCTATACGATATAGTGCCGGATTTGGCATGAAATTTGGTCAGCATATAGGAAATGATAGCTTATGTGTAAAACTCATTACTAAGCCTTTGAACCGATAGTTTCTAGGGCAGCTATAATGATATAGTGTCCGATTTGGCTGACATTTGGTCAGCATATAGAATATTATAGCTTATGTGTAAAACTTATTACTAAGCCTTTAAACTGACTGTTTCTATGGCAGCTATACGATATAGTGCCTGATTTGGCAGAAATTTGGTCAGCATATAGGAAATGATAGCTTATGTGTAAAACTCATTACTAAGCCTTTAAACTGACTGTTTCTATGGCAGCTATACGATATAGTGCCTGATTTGGCTGAAATTTGGTCAGCATATAGGAAATGATAGCTTATGTGTAAATCTCATTCTGAGCCTTTAAACTGATTGTTTCCATGGCAGCTATATGATAAATCGTCCGATTTGGCAGTAATTTGGTCAGCATATAGGAAATGATAGCTTATGTGTAAAACTCATTACTAAGGCTGAAATTTGGTCAGCATATAGGGAATGATATCTTATGTGTAAAACTCATTACTAAGCCTTTGAACTGACTGTTTCTATGGCAGCTATACGATATAGTGCCGGATTTGGCTGAAATTTGGTCAGCATATAGGAAATGATAGCTTATGTGTAAAACTCATTACTAAGCCTTTGAACCGATAGTTTCTATGGCAGCTATACGATATAGTGCCGGATTTGGCTGAAATTTGGTCAGCATATAGAAAATTATAGCTTATGTGTAAAACTCATTACTAAGCCTTTGAACCGATAGTTTCTAGGGCTGCTATAAGATATAGCGTATGATTTGGCTAAAATTTGGTCAGCATATAGAAAATTATAGCTTATGTGTAAAACATATTACTAAGCCTTTAAACTGACTGTTTCTATGGCAGCTATACGATATAGTGCCGGATTTGGCTGAAATTTGGTAAATATATGGGGAATGATAGCTTATGTGTAAAAGTCATTAGGGAATTATAGCTTATGTGTAAAACTTATTACTAAGCCTTTAAACTGACTTTTTCTATTGCAGCTATACGATATAGTGCCTGATTTGGCACAAATTTGTTCAGCATATAGGAAATGATAGCTTATGTGTAAAACTCATTACTAAGCTTTTGAACCAATAGTTTCTAAGGCAGCTATATGATAAATCGTCCGATTTGGCTGGAATTTGGTCTGCATATAGGAAATGATAGCTTATGTGTAAAACTCATTCTAAGCCTTTAAACTGATTGTTCCCATGGCAGCTATACGATATAGTGCCGGATTGGGCTGAAATTTGGTCAGCATATAGGGAATGATATCTTATGTGTAAAACTCATTACTAAGCCTTTGAACCGATAGTTTCTAGGGCTGCTATAAGATATAGCGTATGATTTGGCTAAAATTTGGTCAGCATATAGAATACTATAGCTTATGTGTAAAACATATTACTAAGGCTTTAAACTGACTGTTTCTATGGCAGCTATACGATATAGTGCCGGATTTGGCTGAAATTTGGTCAGCATATAGGGAATGATAGCTTATGTGTAAAACTCATTACTAAGCCTTTGAACCGATAGTTTCTATGGCTGCTATATGATATAGTGTCGGACTTGCCTGAAATTTAGTCCGCATATAGAAAATGATAGCTTATGTGTAAATCTTATTATAAAGCCTTTAAACTGACTGTTTCTATGGCAGCTATACGGTATAGTGCCAAATTTGGCTGAAATTTTGTCAGCATATAGGGAATGATAGCTTATGTGTAAAACTCATTCTAAGCCTTAAAACAGATGGTTTCCATAGCAGCTTATAAGATAAATGGTCCGATTTGGCTGAAATTTGGTCAGCATATAGGAAATGATAGCTTATGTGTAAAACTCATTACTTAGCCTTTGAACCAATAGTTTCTAAGGCAGCTATATGATATAGTGTCCGATTTTGCTGACATTTGGTCAGCATATAGAAAATGATAGCTTATGTGTAAAACTTATTACTAAGCCTTTAAACTGACTGTTTCTATGGCAGCAATATGATATAGTGCCGGATTTGGCAGACATTTGGTCAGCATATAGAAAATTATAGTTTATGTGTAAATCTCATTCTAAGCATTAAATCTGACTGTTTCTATGGCAGCAATATGATATAGTGCCGGATTTGGCAGACATTTGGTCAGCATATAGGTAAATGATAGCTTATGTGTAAAACTCATTACTTAGCCTTTGAACCGATAGTTTCTAAGGCAGCTATATGATATAGTGTCCGGATTTTGCTGACATTTGGTCAGCATATAGAAAATGATAGCTTATGTGTAAAACTCATTACTAAGCCTTTAAACTGACTGTTTCTATGGCAGCAATATGATATAGTGCCGGATTTGGCAGACATTTGGTCAGCATATAGTAAATGATAGCTTATGTGTAAAACTCATTACTTAGCCTTTGAACCGATAGTTTCTATGGCAGCTATACGATATAGTGCCGGATTTGGCTGAAATTTGGTCAGCGTAAAGAAAATTATAGCTTATGTGTAAAACTCATTACTAAGCCTTTGAACCGATAGTTTCTAGGGCTGCTATAAGATATAACGTATGACTTGGCTGAAATTTGGTCAGCATATAGAAAATTATAGCTTATGTGTAAAACATATTACTAAGCCTTTAAACTGACTGTTTCTATGGCACCTATACGATATAGTGCCGGATTGGGCTGAAATTTGGTAAATATATGGGGAATGATAGCTTATGTGTAAAAGTCATTAGGGAATTATAGCTTATGTGTAAAACTTATTACTAAGTCTTTTAACTGACTGTTTCTATGGCACCTATACGATATAGTGCCGGATTGGGCTGAAATTTGGTCAGCATATAGGAAATGATAGCTTATGTGTAAAACTTATTACTAAGCCTTTAAACTGACTTTTTCTATTGCAGCTATACAATATAGTGTCCGATTTGGCTGACATTTGGTCAGCATATAGAAAATTATAGCTTATGTGTAAATCTCATTCTGAGCCTTTAAACTGATTGTTTCCATGGCAGCTATACGATATAGTGCCGGATTGGGCTGAAATTTGGTCAGCATATAGGGAATGATATCTTATTTTTAAAACTCATTACTAAGCCTTTAAACTGACTGTTTCTATGGCAGCAATATGATATAGTGCCGGATTTGGCGGACATTTGGTCAGCATATAGAAAATTATAGCTTATGTGTAAAACATATTACTAAGGCTTTAAACTGACTGTTTCTATAGCAGCTATACGATATAGTGCCTGATTTGGCAGAAATTTGGTCAGCGTAAAGAAAATTATAGCTTATGTGTAAAACTCATTACTAAGCCTTTGAACCGATAGTTTCTAGGGCAGCTATAAGATATACTGCCGGATTTGCATGAAATTTGTACCGCATATAGGAAATGATAGCTTATGTGTAAAACTCATTACTAAGCCTTTGAACAGATAGTTTCTACGGCTGCTACAAGATATAGCGTATGATTTGGCTAATATTTGGTCAGCGTAAAGAAAATTATAGCTTATGTGTAAAACTCATTACTAAGCCTTTGAACCGATAGTTTCTAGGGCAGCTATAAGATATAGTGCCGGATTTGGCAGACATTTGGTCAGCATATAGTAAATGATAGCTTATGTGTAAAACTCATTACTAAGCCTTTGAACCGATAGTTTCTAGGGCTGCTATAAGATATAGCGTATGATTTGGCTAATATTTGGTCAGCATATAGAATATTATAGCTTATGTGTAAAACTTATTACTAAGCCTTTTAACTGACTGTTTCTATGGCAGCTATACGATATAGTGCCGGATTGGGCTGAAATTTGGTCAGCATATAGGGAATGATATCTTATGTGTAAAACTCATTACTAAGCCTTTGAACCGATAGTTTCTAGGGCTGCTATAAGATATAGCGTATGATTTGGCTAAAATTTGGTCAGCATATAGAATACTATAGCTTATGTGTAAATCTCATTCGAAGTCTTTAAACTGATTGTTTCCATGGCATCTATATGATAAAGTGTCCGATTTGGCTGAAATTTGGCCAGCATATAGGAAAAGATAGCTTATGTGTAAAACTCATTACTAAGCCTTTGAACCGATAGTTTCTATGGCTGCTATATGATATAGTGCCGGATTTGCCTGAAATTTAGTCCGCATATAGGAAATGATAGCTTATGTGTAAAACTCATTCTAAGCCTTTAAACTGATTGTTTCCATGGCAGCTATATGATAAAGTGCCGGATTTGGCTGAAATTTGGTCAGCATATAGGGAATGATAGCTTATGTGTAAAACTCATTCTAGTTAAAATTTTAAGCCTTTGAACCGATAGTTTCTAGGGCAGCTATAAGATATAGTGCAGGATTTGGCTGAAAATTGGTCAGCATATAGGAAATTATAGCTTATGTGTAAAACTTATTACTAAGCCTTTAAACTGACTGTTTCTATGGCAGCTATACGATATAGTGCCTGATTTGGCTGAAATTTGGTCAGCATATAGGAAATGTAGCTTATGTGTAAAACTCATTACTAAGCCTTTGAACTGACTGTTTCTATGGCAGCTATACGATATAGTGCATGATTTGGCAGAAATTTGGTCAGCATATAGGGAATGATAGCTTATGTGTAAAACTCATTAATAAGCCTTTGAACCGATAGTTTCTATGGCTGCTATATGATAAAGTGCCGGATTTGGCTGAAATTTGGTCAGCATATAGGAAATGATAGCTTATGTGTAAAACTCATTACTAAGCCTTTGAACCAGATTGTTTCTATGGCAGCTATACGATATAGTGCCGGATTGGGCTGAAATTTGGTCAGCATATAGGGAATGATAGCTTATGTGTAAAACTCATTACTAAGCCTTTGAACTGACTGTTTCTATGGCAGCTATACGATATAGTGCCGGATTTGGCTGAAATTTGGTCAGCATATAGGAAATGATAGCTTATGTGTAAAACTCATTACTAAGCCTTTGAACCGATAGTTTCTATGGCAGCTATATGATAAAGTGCCGGATTTGGCTGAAATTTGGTCAGCATATAGGAAATGAAATGAACCGATAGTTTCTAGGGCTGCTATAAGATATAGCGTCAGATTTGGCTAATATTTGGTCAGCATATAGAATATTATAGCTTATGTGTAAAACTTATTACTAAGTCTTTTAACTGACTGTTTCTATGGCACCTATACGATATAGTGCCGGATTGGGCTGAAATTTGGTCAGCATATAGGGAATGATAGCTTATGTGTAAAACTCATTAGGGAATTATAGCTTATGTGTAAAACTTATTACTAAGCCTTTAAACTTACTTTTTCTATT
The DNA here is from genome assembly GCA_018903735.1 of Drosophila cardini. NCBI lineage: Eukaryota > Metazoa > Arthropoda > Insecta > Diptera > Drosophilidae > Drosophila > Drosophila cardini. The sequence continues at coordinate 34,204 of JAEIGM010000316.1, forward strand.
GCAGCTATACGATATAGTGCCTGATTTGGCAGAAATTTGGTCAGCATATAGGAAATGATAGCTTATGTGTAAAACTCATTACTAAGCCTTTGAACCAATAGTTTCTAAGGCAGCTAAATGATATAGTGTCCGATTTGGCTGACATTTGGTCAGCATATAGAAAATTATAGCTTATGTGTAAAACTTATTACTAAGCCTTTAAACTTACTTTTTCTATTGCAGCTATACGATATAGTGCCTGATTTGGCAGAAATTTGGTCAGCATATAGGAAATGATAGCTTATGTGTAAAACTCATTACTAAGCCTCTGAACCGATAGTTTCTAGGGCAGCTATAAGATATAGTGCAGGATTTGGCTGAAAATTGGTCAGCATATAGGGAATTATAGCTTATGTGTAAAACTTATTACTAAGCCTTTAAACTGACTGTTTCTATGGCAGCTATACGATATAGTGCCGGATTTGGCTGAAATTTGGTCAGCATATAGGAAATGATAGCTTATGTGTAAAACTCATTCTAAGCCTTTAAACTGATTGTTTCCATGGCAGCTATATGATAAAGTGTCCGATTTGGCTGAAATTTGGTCAGCATATAGGAAATGATATGAACCAATAGTTTCTAAGGCAGCTATATGATATAGTGTCCGATTTTGCTGACATTTGGTCAGCATATAGAAAATGATAGCTTATGTGTAAAACTTATTATTAAGCCTTTAAACTGACTCTTTCTATAGCAGCTATACGATATAGTGCCGGATTTGGCTGAAATTTGGTCAGCATATAGAAAATTATAGCTTATGTGTAAAACTCATTACTAAGCCTTTAAACTGACTGTTTCTATGGCAGCTATATGATATAGTGCCGGATTTGGCAGACATTTGGTCAGCATATAGGTAAATGATAGCTTATGTGTAAAACTCATTACTTAGCCTTTGAACCGATAGTTTCTAAGGCAGCTATATGATATAGTGTCCGGATTTGGCTGACATTTGGTCAGCATATAGAAAATTATAGCTTATGTGTAAAACTTATTACTAAGCCTTTAAACTGACTGTTTCTATGGCAGCTATATGATATAGTGCCGGATTTGGCTGAGAATTTGGTCAGCATATAGGAAATGATAGCTTATGTGTAAAACTCATTACTAAGCCTTTGAACCGATAGTTTCTATGGCAGCTATACGATATAGTGCCGGATTTGGCTGAAATTTGGTCAGCATATAGAAAATTATAGCTTATGTGTAAAACTCATTACTAAGCCTTTGAACCGATAGTTTCTAGGGCTGCTATAAGATATAGCGTCTGATTTGGCTAAAATTTGGTCAGCATATAGAAAATTATAGCTTATGTGTAAAACTTATTACTAAGCCTTTAAACTGACTGTTTCTATGGCAGCTATACGATATAGTGCCGGATTGGGCTGAAATTTGGTCAGCATATAGAAAATTATAGCTTATGTGTAAAACATATTACTAAGCCTTTAAACTGACTGTTTCTATGGCAGCTATACGATATAGTGCCGGATTTGGCTGAAATTTGGTCAGCATATAGAATATTATAGCTTATGTGTAAAACTTATTACTAAGTCTTTGAACCGATAGTTTCTAAGGCAGCTATAAGATATAGGGTCCGATTTGGCTGACATTTGGTCAGCATATAGAAAATTATAGCTTATGTGTAAATCTCATTACTAAGCCTTTAAACTGATTGTTTCCTATGGCAGCTATAACGATATAGTGCCGGATTTGGCTGAAATTTGGTCAGCATATAGAAAATGATAGCTTATGTGTAAAACTCATTACTAAGCCTTTGAACTGACTGTTTCTATGGCAGCTATACGATATAGTGCCGGATTGGGCTGAAATTTGGTCAGCATATAGAAAATTATAGCTTATGTGTAAAACATATTACTAAGCCTTTAAACTGACTGTTTCTATGGCAGCTATACGATATAGTGCCTGATTTGGCAGAAATTTGGTCAGCATATAGGAAATGATAGCTTATGTGTAAAACTCATTACTAAGCCTTTGAACCGATAGTTTCTAGGGCTGCTATAAGATATAGTGCAGGATTTGGCTGAAATTTGGTCAGCATATAGAAAATGATAGCTTATGTGTAAAACTCATTACTAAGCCTTTGAACCGATAGTTTCTAGGGCTGCTATAAGATATAGCGTCAGATTTGGATAATATTTGGTCAGCATATAGAATATTATAGCTTATGTGTAAAACTCATTACTAAGCCTTTGAACCGATAGTTTCTAGGGCAGCTATAAGATATAGTGCCGGATTTGCATGAAATTTGTTCCGCATATAGGAAATGATAGCTTATGTGTAAAACTCATTACTAAGCCTTTGAACCGATAGTTTCTAGGGCTGCTATAAGATATAGCGTCAGATTTGGCTAATATTTGGTCAGCATATAGAATATTATAGCTTATGTGTAAAACTTATTACTAAGCCTTTTAACTGACTGTTTCTATGGCAGCTATACGATATAGTGCCGGATTGGGCTGAAATTTGGTCAGCATATAGGAAATGATAGCTTATGTGTAAAACTCATTACTAAGCCTTTGAACCGATATGTGTAAATCTCATTCTAAGCCTTTAAACTGATTGTTTCCATGGCATCTATATGATAAAGTGTCCGATTTGGCTGAAATTTGGCCAGCATATAGGAAAAGATAGCTTATGTGTAAAACTCATTACTAAGCCTTTGAACCGATAGTTTCTATGGCTGCTATATGATATAGTGCCGGACTTGCCTGAAATTTAGTCCGCATATAGGAAATGATAGCTTATGTGCAAAACTCATTCTAAGCCTTTAAACTGATTGTTTCCCTGGCAGCTATACGATATAGTGCCAGATTTGGCTGAAATTTAGTCTGCATATAGGAAATGATAGCTTATGTGTAAAACTCATTCTAAGCCTTTAAACTGATTGTTTCCATGGCAGCTATATGATATAGTGTCCGATTTGGTGCTATAATATAATTTGCTGAAATTTGGTCAGCATATAGGAAATGATAGCTTATGTGTAAAACTTATTACTAAGTCTTTTAACTGACTGTTTCTATGGCAGCTATATGATATAGTGCCGGATTTGCCTGAAATTTAGTCCGCATATAGGAAATGATAGCTTATGTGTAAAACTCATTCTAAGCCTTTAAACTGATTGTTTCCATGGCAGCTATATGATAAAGTGTCCGATTTGGCTGAAATTTGGTCAGCATATAGGAAATGATAGCTTATGTGTAAAACTCATTACTAAGCCTTTGAACCGATAGTTTCTTTGGCAGCTATATGATATAGTGTCCGGATTTTGCTGTAATTTGGTCAGCATATAGAAAATGATAGCTTATGTGTAAAACTCATTACTAAGCCTTTGAACTGACTGTTTCTATGGCAGCTATACGATATAGTGCCGGATTGGGCTGAAATTTGGTCAGCATATAGGGAATGATAGCTTATGTGTAAAACTCATTACTAAGCCTTTGAACTGATAGTTTCTATGGCAGCTATACGATATAGTGCCGGATTTGGCTGAAATTTGGTCAGCATATAGGGAATGATAGCTTATGTGTAAAACTCATTACAAGAATTTGAACCGATAGTTTCTAGGGCAGCTATACGATATAGTGCCGGATTTGTCTGAAAATTGGTCAGCATATAGAAAATTATAGCTTATGTGTAAAACTCATTACTAAGCCTTTGAACCGATAGTTTCTATGGCTGCTATATGATATAGCGTCTGATTTGGCTGAAATTTGGTCAGCATATAGAAAATTATAGCTTATGTGTAAAACTTATTACTAAGCCTTTAAACTGACTGTTTCTATGGCAGCTATACGATATAGTGCCGGATTTGGCTGAAATTTGGTCAGCATATAGAAAATGATAGCTTATGTGTAAAATCTTATTACTAAGCCTTTAAACTTACTTTTTCTATTGCAGCTATACGATATAGTGCCTGATTTGGCAGAAATTTGGTCAGCATATAGGAAATGATAGCTTATGTGTAAAACACATTACTAAGCCCTTGAACTGATAGTTTCTAAGGCAGCTAAATGATATAGTGTCCGATTTGGCTAATATTTGGTCAGCATATAGAATATTATAGCTTATGTGTAAAACTTATTACTAAGTCTTTTAACTGACTGTTTCTATGGCAGCTATACGATATAGTGCCGGATTTGGCTGAAATTTGGTCAGCATATAGGAAATGATAGCTTATGTGTAAAACTCATTACTAAGCCTTTGAACCGATAGTTTCTAGGGCTGCTATAAGATATAGCGTATGATTTGGCTAAAATTTGTGTATAGCTTATGTGTAAAACTATTACTAAGCTTTAAACTGATTGTTTCTATGGCAGCTATGATATAGTGCCGGATGGTGAATTGGTCAGCATATAGGGAATGATAGCTTATGTGTAAAACTCATTACTAAGCCTTTGAACCGATAGTTTCTAGGCACTATATGATATAGTGCCGATTGCTGAATTTGGTCAGCATATAGAAAATTATAGCTTATGTGTAAAACTTATTACTAAGCCTTTAAACTGACTGTTTCTATGGCAGCTATACGATATAGTGCCGGATTTGGCAGAAATTTGGTCAGCATATAGGAAATGATAGCTTATGTGTAAAACTCATTACTAAGCCTTTGAACCGATAGTTTCTAGGGCAGCTATATGATATAGTGTCCGATTTGGCTGACATTTGGTCAGCATATAGAAAATGATAGCTTATGTGTAAAACTTATTACTAAGCCTTTAAACTGACTGTTTCTATGGCAGCTATATGATATAGTGCCGGATTTGGCAGACATTTGGTCAGCATATAGTAAATGATAGCTTATGTGTAAAACTCATTACTTAGCCTTTGAACCGATAGTTTAGTCTATGGTAGTTATACCGATATAGTGCCGGATTTGGCTGACATTTGGTCAGCATATAGAAAATTATAGTTTATGTGTAAAACTCATTACTAAGCCTTAAAACTGACTGTTTCTATGGCAGCTATATGATATAGTGCCGGATTTGGCAGACATTTGGTCAGCATATAGGAAATGATAGCTTATGTGTAAAACTCATTACTAAGCCTTTGAACCGATAGTTTCTATGGCAGCTATATGATATAGTGTCCGATTTGGCTGACATTTGGTCAGCATATAGAAAATGATAGCTTATGTGTAAAACTCATTACTAAGCCTTTAAACTGACTGTTTCTATGGCAGCTATATGATATAGTGCCGGATTTGGCTGACATTTGGTCAGCATATAGTAAATGATAGCTTATGTGTAAAACTC
>JAEIGM010000681.1:0-13594 GCA_018903735.1 Drosophila cardini
ATGGGGTCGAAATTCTGTTCCTAACCAAACTATCAGAAGATATTTGGAAAATGGAAGTAAGTGAAATTGAAGACTTTAATTTTCAAGAACTAAATGTTGAGGAGCCATAAATAATAAAGAATTTTTTCAAAATATCAGAACAACCACAGACCATCACATTAATTAAAAAATTTATGGGGTTTCCCCAAAATATGAAGAGGAAGTGAAAAAACAAACTATAGAAATGGAAACAAGTGGAATTATAAGGAAAAGCAGAAGTAAATACAGTTCACCTATATGTGTAATTTCGAATAAAATTGACAAGTCAGGCATTCAAAAATACCGAAAATGCGAAATTTAATTCCTTTGGGCCTATTTCAACAGTATGTGTTGCTCGGTTTGACTTTGATACATATCTGTACATGGACGCAACTATTCGAACCCTTTTGCGATATTACAAAAACCGGGACACGAAATCAGCTCACCAACTCGAGCTGTTAACCAAACAGACGAGTGCTGACTTTTTACGCTCACTCTCTTTTAACTCCTTAGGTATCTCGAAGTGTTCATTGTGAGGCAATTGTCCTTTATCCTTGCAAAGAAATGGCGGGCCTTCAAACCAAATTGACTATAAAAGTTCATGAACGTCACACCCACTCGACGCCAAATCAGCTGGATTACTTGACGTTGGTACATTTCACTAAGATACGTTCTGTGTCATCTTGGATGCCTGACACTCGATTGGCTACGAATGTTGCTTATGTTGAAGGGGAGGTATTTATCCAATGTAGTGTGATCTCTGAATCAGTCCAGAAATTCACACTCTCGATTCGGCAGCGGTCCAGTATATGCTTTATGGAGGACCATAGTTGAGCTAACATATACGCTGCACACAGTTCAAGTCTGGGAATGGACTTTGTTATTAGTGGTCCGGTTTTTGGCTTTGCCGATAGCAATCGCCAGACGGTTTTATTTCCGTCGTTAGCCCGAATTTTGATGCAGTACCCGTATGCTTGACTGGATGCGTCCGCAAATCCGTGCACTTGTATGCTTGTATCCGAGCTGGCGTAAGTGTACCTGGGAATTTGAACTCTATCTAGTTCAAGAAGATTCTCCTTGAACTTATCACATCTGCTATGCATTTCCATGGGCATTGTATCGTCCCACGGCAATTGCATGCGCCACAGCTCCTGAAGCCGAATTCTTGCAATTATGCTAATCGGACTCATCAAGCCAAGTGGGTCAAACATTCAAGCAGCAACTGACAATATATTAACTTTGTAAACCAATCATCCAAGTGATACAGAAAAGTATCCAATCATGGTGTCGCACTGGTATGGTATGGAATGACGTAGTGTGGTCCTGGTGGAACTGCTATTCCTATAGGAGCCCAGCACTTGCGGACCAGTCTTGAACGGCAAACTGCCAGACATGAACGAGATTCTCGTTCATAAAACTCGTATACATTTGCTTTAGTTCCAAATCTTTTGAAACTCTACGCTCTAACGCGAGAAACCGTCCATTCGCTATTTCAAAGGAGCAACCCAGCACTTGCGGATCAGTCCTGAACGGCAAACTGACTTCAAATTTCCTGTCAGCAGTTTATGTTTACTGTCCTGAAACGTTGCTCAGTGCAAGGTGCTATGCAGAATATATTATCAATCCACTTGTCTTTGAGATCGCTTTCAGTTCCCAGAAGCTATCTACGAGCGCCTCCAGTCCCATATCCTCTTAAGGCTGCATTACTGTGCAGCATACAGGGCTTTGGGAACGCGTTTTCTTGCATCGCCCGGATGCTACCCAGCCGAATAGCGTCTTTTGCAGTACTGGACCATTTTCTGCCAATCTTATTTGTCCAGTGCCACAATAAGTCGAAGAAGGAATCTGCTCCCAGCAGCAGATCAATTCGCTGAGGTTTATGGAATTCGAGGTCAGCCAATTCTATGTTTGATAGAAACATCCACCGACTAATCGGAGGATCATAGTCAGGCTGCCTACTTGAAATCGATTTCAGGACCCAAAATTTGGCGCCGAACTGATGTGTAGAGACACGAGAAGACACTTCCGTCGATACTTCGCATGCAGTTTGATACCCTGGGCCTTGAGTGGAAACAATTTATGCAGAGTTGACTGGATTTCACGAAATTAACCCTTTCGTCAACTGGCAGTGCTGCGAACCCTTGGCAATTTCCAATTGTATGATTGGCACTGCAAATATTGCATTTGGGTTCAAATCGTTTCTCGAAATTCGTGCATGCAAATGACGATTTTTTTTGCGTGTTTCATGTCGGATTTTTGCTTCATCTTTGAACTCTCTTCGGCAGATAAATCCTGATACCGCCTTTTCAAACCCGCGACACAATCGACCCATTTTGGCAATGTGTTATAGCCAAGCTGCTCCTCATACTTCGATTTCGTATGAGAATCTACCTTTGACATGACTGTGTGGATTAGAATTGCGTTAGCAAAGTCCTCCTCATTCCCAGCGGACATTAGCGAATCAAAAATTGTCGATACAGAGTCCACCATCGTGCGAATTCCAATTGCGAATGGCTTATACATTGGGTCAATATCGAATAGGCGAGGGTGTCAAAAAAGATCAGACATTTGTTGTTTAATTTATCTAATATCTTTTATTTTATTTAATTTCGTTTTTTTAATATTTTGCTTCGAGTTATTCAAATAAATCAAATTTATCCGCGCCGAAACGCCATGTCTATTATGTGCAACAAAGGGAGCGGTACTTAGCTATATACATGAAATATGTGCCGCTTTTAAGCTTGCACTTTCTAATATCACCTATGCACTAACTCGTTTGGGCACTGTTACCTGGTCATCAGAAGAGTCGCTCATTGGCTCAATTCTGGGCATTTTCTGCAGTTAATTCCATTTGAATTCACAAATCCAGGCGATCCAACTCCAGAGTTTTCCTCAGGCCAACAGCTCTAGGGAAATCACTAAACCACAACTACCAAACCGACACGCAAATACACCAAGTCTCGAAATGTCTGAAGACCAACAACCGCGAATGAAAGTCCCTGCTCGGGCGCCAATAAAATATCGAAAACGAAAATTTAACTAAGACAAATTAAACAAATTGCAATTTCGTAAAGTAACAATTTATTGAGAACTGGCAAACGCGAAGAGGCTGGCGGCGTAAGTGCGGTGCGTGCGAAAAGTTCTAATCAACTGACTGACGCTCGCGACAGCAACATTGCCGAAAACACGAACTCACTCGTTAGCTTAAATACAAGAAATTTGCTTACACATCTAGACACTTCAATAATTCCATTTGATTTCTTAGACTAACAATTCATCATAATTTCTTATACTAATACTTAAGTGCTTTCTTAAACTACCTAACTATGCTTATGAACTAACAGAGAATTTGAAACCATATCCAAGAAAAATAGAAGCTACAAAGGAAATCCCGTTACCAAAAACCGAAAAACAATTAAAAGGGTTCTCGGCATGACCGGATTTTACAGGAAATTTATTAAAGACTATTCTAAACAAGTAAGAAAGGCTACAGTCGAGCGAGCCGACTGTAAAAGACTCCGTACTCCTTCTAGTGCGCATTTTCCCATACAAATCAACAATCTTCGACCGATTAGTCCTATGCTAGTTATAGACTATAGTTGTCCGATGCTGACCAAACTTGGTGAGGATAGTAACAATGGCATCATACACATAATGTGTTAGTTTGGTTGCAATCGCTCAAGTAAAACTTCATGTCTCCATACAAATCACCAATTTTCGACCGATTTGTCCTATGGGAGCTATAGGCTATAGTTGTCCGATCCGGACCAAATTTGGTGAGGATAGTTATAATAGTACCATATACATAATGTGTTAGTTTGGTTGCAATCGCTCAACTAAAACTTCATGTCTCCATACAAATCACCAATTTAAAGCAAATACATTTGGTTTATTCGAGTTAAAAACAAGTAAGAAAGGCTACAGTCGAACGAGCCGACTGTAAAAGACCCCTTACTCCTTCTAGTGCGCATTTTCCCATACAAATCAACAATCTTCGACCGATTAGTCCTATGCTAGTTATAGACTATAGTTGTACGATGCTGACCAAACTTGGTGGGGATGGTAACAATGGCATCATACACATAATATGTTAGTTTGGTTGCAATCGCTCAACTAAAACTTCATGTCTCCATACAAATCACCAATTTTCTACCGATTTGTCCTATGGGAGCTATAGGCTATAGTTGTCCGATCTGGACTAAACTTGGTGAGGATAGTTATAATGGTACCATACACACAATGTGTTAGTTTGGTTGCAATCGCTCAACGAAAACTTCATGTCTCCATACAAATCACCAATTTTCGACCGATTTGTCCTATGGGAGCTATAGGCTATAGTTGTCCGATCCGGACCAAACTTGGTGAGGATAGTAATAATGGTACCATATACATAATGTGTTAATTTGGTTACAATCGCTCAACTAAAACTTCATGTCTCCATACAAATCACCAATTTTCGACCGATTTGTGCTATGGGAGCTATAGGCTATAGTTGTCCGATCCGGACCAAACTTAATGGGGAGAGTTATAATGTTACCATATACATAATGTGTTAGTTTGGCTGCAATCGCTCAACTAAAACTTCATGTCTCCATACAAATCACCCATTTTCGACCGATTTGCCCTATGGGAGCTATAGGCTATAGTTGTCCGATCCAGACCAAAGTTGGTGAGGATAGTTATAATGGTACCATTCACATAATGTGTTAGTTTGGTTGCAATCGCTCAACTAAAACTTCATGTCTCCATACAAATCACCCATTTTCGACCGATTTGACCTATGGGAGCTATAGGCTATAGTTGTCCGATCCGAACCAAACCTGGGGAGGATAGTTATATTGGTACAATTCACACAATGTGTGAATTTGGTCTCTCTAACTCTAATCGTTTTCTAGTTATGGTGATGTGAAAAAAGTTTTTTACAGTTTGCAGGGGCGGTCGGGGGCGTGGCAAAGATTTGAAATAAACTTGATCTGCTCGCGAAGCAGACGGACTTTCATTCCAAATTTGGTGGCTCTAGCTCTTGAGGTTTAGAAGATCCAGGTGTTCATACAGACGGACGGACAGACGGACGGACGGACAGACAGACAGACAGACAGACGGACAGACGGACATCGCTATATCGTCTCGGCTGTTGATGCTGATCAAGAATATATATACTTTATGGGGTCGGCCACGCCTCCTTCTGCCTGTTACGCACATTTCGCTTCAGACAAACTTAATAGACCCCTCTACTCTTTTTTAGAGTACGGGGTCTAACAAGTAAGAAAGGCTACAGTCGAGCGAGCCGACTGTAAAAGACCCCGTACTCATTTTACTGCGCGTTTTACCATACAAAAAAGTAATTTTCAAACGATTTGTCCTATGGGAGCTATAGGCTTTAGTTGTCCGATCTAGACCAAAGTTGGTCAGGATAGTTACATTGGTACCATACACATAATGTGTTAGTTTGGTTACAGTCGATCAACTAAAACTTCATGTCTCCATACAAATCACCAATTTTCGGTCGATTTGTCCTATGGGAGCTATAGGCTATAGTTGTCCGATCCTGACCAAATTTGGTGAGGATAGTTATAAAGGTACCATACACATAATGTGGTAGTTTGGTTGCAATCGCTCAACTAAAACTTTATGTCTTCATACAAATCACCAATTTTCGGCCGATTCATCCTATGGGAGCTATAGGCTATAGATGTCCGATCCGGACCAAATTTAGTGAGGATAGTTAGATAGGTACCATAATGTGTGAGTTTGGTCTCCCTAGCTCTAGTCGTATTCAAGTTATGGTGATGTAAAAATAGTTTTTTACAATTTGCGGGGGCGGTAAGGGGCGTGGCAAAGATTTGAAAGAAACATGATCTGATCGCTAAGCAGACGGACTTTCATTCCAAAAATGGTGGCTCTAGCTCTTGTAGTTTAAAATATCCATGTGATTATACAGACGGACGGACAGACGGACATCGCTATATCGTATCGGCTGTTGATGCTGATCAAGAATATATATTCTTTATAGGGTCGGAAAAGGCTCCTTCTCCCTGTTACGCACATATCGCTTCAGACAAACTTGATAGACCCTTATACTCTTTTTTAGAGTACGGGGTCTAAATATTAATTTCAAATTGCAGAACATTTTTTTTGTACGCAAAATATGTTTTAAAAATAAGTCAAGTAAGAAAATTGTCTATACATTTACATACATATATATATATATATATATATATATCAAATATTTATAAAATGTAAATAAAAAAGGAATCACTCTGCTTCTTCTTTTTTTTTTTTTTTTTGGAAATTAAGCACTACTGTGAATACAGGGTCCTTTACAGTCGGCTCGCTCGACTGTACCCTTTCTTACTTGTTTATAATTTATTACTATTGATTTCGATTAAATCGCGGTTGTCGTCTTATTTAATTCTGTTTGTTTACATTATGCAGCGAGAGCTGCACCAAAATGTTTATGTTTACAATTCTTAGTTTGGGTTATGTTGGGCTATTGCATATTGTGTATACATTGAGGTCTAAAAGAGTTAACGGCCACTTCCGCTCCTATTCCCACTTGCATCCTGAAATTTATATCCTTGCACAACTCACAACTTCGGACGAAACCGGCTACTTGCACTACCATCTTGGGCCAAAAGTATTGCCATCGTAAAACGTGCAAAGTGTTCGTCATTCCACCATGTGCCGGCGTGTGCTCCTCATGTACTTTTCGGTTCAGCTCATGCCTAAGTGACGCCGGAACCAAAAGCCCCAAACGCACCCCTCCATTTCGATTTCCAAGTTATCGTGTGACACTTAAACCCACTTCAGGTCTGGTAATTGATGCTTGTTCTTCTCAATTTTAGCACCAGATCTTTGTACTCCTTACTCTCGAACTCATTAGTTTGGACCCGTAAAAGATCTCATTCCTACCTCACTTCGGCAAGTACAGCTTCTAAGCTTCGTGAAAGCGTGCCGGCCACTACGTTTTCTGACCATTTTCAATGCTCGATCACGAAGTCTAATGCTTGTAACTGTAGCGACCACCTTGCTAATCGGCCACTCAGGGCTTTCAGAGACATGGTCAGTGATGACAGTGAACGGCATGAGTTCGATGTAGGGCCAGAACTTCTGGATCGCCATGATCGCCGCTAAGCACTCTTTGTCCGTCAATGAATAGTTTAGCTGGTGCTTATTCAACTTGGCAGAGAAATAAGCGATTCGTCTCTCATGCTCAGCACTGTCCAGTTGGAACAACACCGCACCCACTTATGATTGTGAATTGTCGCATTGAACATAGAACCTCTTACGGAAGTCATCATGCACCAGAACTGGGCCTGATTTTGAAGCCTTCTTTAATGGCTGCACTGCCTTGCTGGGGATAAGGGATATTGGCTATCTTTCAGCGGCTGGTCGCCTGCCATCAACTCGATCTACCGTGGTATTTCCCGGTCCTAACTTCTGAAATGAAACAAACTCAGCTTCGAGCTCGGCTTCCTCGGCCTCATCGTCCGCATAATGGGCAATTTGTTCCGTCATCGCAGAAACCTCCCTCACGGGGTTCGACTCTGGCGCTTTAGCTTTCTGGTGCGCTTTTGGTTTAGTTTCCCTAATATTTCCCTAGTTCAACTCGTCTACCAGTACACTCACAGTTGCTCCCGTGTCAAACAAGTCATGCACTGGACATCCATTTAGTCTCACCTCAGCGAAGACGCGAGGATCAGACTGAAAGCTCCGTCCTACGGCATCTATCACCTGCTTCTGGACTCGACGCCTGGTCTAGAATCTCTCGCGTGCCATTTTCAATCCTGTTTCGGGCCTTTATCTTTATCATCTTTCGGACGACAAATTATATTTTCTCCTTTTGCGCATATACCTACTTGTCAACATAAATCCTTACTCGTTACCAAACCTAATTCCAATATCCTTATTTGCTACCAAACCTAAGTCTACTTCCTCTCAAAATTCTCCTGTCGGTACGAGTCTCCCGTCTTCCTCACACCCCTTCGACCGTTTCCCTGGTACTCAGGGCACTGTGGACAGAACGAGTCGGGTCGACCTTGTAAGGCACTCGACACTCTCACTGCCTCTTTGCTTCTGTGTCAGCTCGTGCATATTGTCATGCTCTGACTGAGTTCTCTTGAACCCTCCCAATAACGCACGTTTCGGCTCGTCCCATCGCTCTACTCGAAAGTGCCGCACGTGTACCAGTACCAGTCCCTGGCTCTTCCATTGAGGCAGGGGTGGAAACGTCGCACCTATATTGGCGCTGGAGAAACTCTACGCGGAATATGAAATCCTTCACAGAAATTTATTATTCGCGTTCCAGTCGATACTCTAAATCTTACAACATCTGGCTGATTCAAAAACCCTCGTCTGTCCACACAGCCCTCGCGTGTTAAGGTAGTCATTGGCCCACCCGTCTTCAGCCATCCACAGAACCGTCGTCGGATTTCTCCATATCCACGTTTACGGATCGGCTGGTCTAAGACAAACGGGTGTCGCCATTCGTGTTTTTTTCAAAAGCGAATTTTGTGGAGCCTCCGTCGCAACTTCGGTTCTCCTCGACCCAAACCTGCACAAAAATCTGGCTTTTGACCATCCTCAAATGCCCTCAGCTCACCCTCGTTAGAGCCTGTATAAAAACGGGGGGTTCCCCCGGCTACTGTTGGCTCCTTCCGCTCGAGAGGCAGCTGACTCGTGATCGGACGCAGGACGTCTTTAACCGCCTTTGTCACCTCCATTAAGCGCAGCCCCATCTCATGCTGGATGGTCTGGCATATGCCATTGGCTTTAGAATCTACGAAGGCAAGGTGCGTCTGAGCCAGCATAGCGTTCACCGCTGATGCCTCCTCCAAACGCAGTTCTGGCTTCGGTTCCTCACCTTTTGCCCTAGCCGTCCCCAGCGGTGTTTTTGCCAGTGCACCACACCCCACATAATATCAATAATCATCAACCATAATCATCAATAAACAATTATTTACTAATACATACTATTTAATTCTCATTAAATAAACTATATAAATAAACACTTATCAACAAAAAAAAAAAAAAAAAAAAAAACAGTAAGAAAGGCTACAGTCGAGCGAGCCAACTGTAAAAGACCCCGTACTCAAAGAAGTGCGCATTTTCCATTCGAAAAAGAAGAAAAACGGAGTGATTCACATTTTGTATACATACATTTTTATAAAAAATGGATGTAAATATATACATAATTAAATGCACAATTTCCTTACATGGCTTATTTTAAAAATAAGCCGTGTTTTACAATTTGAAATTAAATTAAAATTTATTTTTTAATTTAAATAGAAAAAAAAAAAAAATAATAATCAAAATAATTCACTGACGGGATTCGAACCTCGGACTCCACACACACGCGTCAGAGCCCTAACAGCTGCACCTCGCGCCTCTCTTGAAAGTGCTCGACTATCTGCATTTACATGTAAAATTTTTTTGTTATATAACAAAAATTAATAAAATGTCCCTGACGGCGCTCGAACCCATGATTCCGGGTTCACATACAAGTGCGAAGAATTAGATCAGGCATCTTTACTACTTAGACCACACTCCGCATTGAAGTTTATGTAAATAATTAAAATTTAAAAAGTGAACAAATAGCATTTGTCACTAGACCACGCTCCTTATTGAAGATGCAGTAGCTAAACGTAGAGTTAAATCTTATATTGCAGGCAAGTGTGAACAAACAATTAATTCAAAAAATTCAGCATTTTTGATTAATTTATTTTATATGTTGTGGTTGTCCGATTTGGACCAAATTTGGTGAGGATACTTTTAATAATTATTCACACATTCTCTCTAACATTACGTGTCTTCATACAAATTTTTTATTTTTGACCGATTTGTCCTATGGGAGCTATAGGCTATAGATGTCCGATCCGGATCAAACTTGGTGAGGATAGTTATATTGGTACCATACACATAATGTGTGACTTTGGTCTCCCTAGCTCTAGTCGTTTTCAAGTTATGGTGATGTGAAAATTGTTTTTTGCAACTTGCGGGGGCGTTGGGGGGCGTGGCAAAGATTTGAAATAAACTTGATCTGCTCGCGAAGCAGACGGACTTCCATTCCAAATTTGGTGGCTCTAGCTCTTGTAGTTTAAAAGATCTAGGTGATCATACAGACGGACGGACAGACGGACATTGCTATATCGTCTCGGTTGTTGATGCTGATCAAGAATATATATACTTTATGGGGTCGGCCACGCATCCTTCTGCCTGTTACGCACATTTCGCTTCAGACAAACTTAATAGACCCCTCTACTCTTATTTAGAGTACGGTGTCTAAAAAAGACATCGCACAAACTAAACAAATTACCTCCTTTCAACATATGATACAACGCGGAGATTGCATTGTACCGGTTCGAGCTAACCAAACCTACGTCAATCCTACGGTTCGATAAACAATGGCCATTCAATGCACAAATCACAAGTTAGAAAGGCTACAGTCGAGCAAGCCGACTGTAATAGACTCCGTACTCACTCTAGTGAGCATTTTACCATACAAATAACTGACAAATAGCTGTAAATTGCCAATTTTAGACCGATTTGTCCTATAAGGCTATAGGCTATAGTTGTCCGATCCGGATCAAACTTGGTGAAGATAGTTATAATGGTACCATACACATAATATGTGAATTTGGTTGCGATCGCTCAACTAAAACTACATGTCTCCATACAAATCACCAATTTTTGACCGATTTGTCCTATGGGAGCTTTGTTCATACGGACAGACGGACAGACAGACAGACGGACAGACAGACAGACGGACAGACGGACATGGCTATATCGACTCGGCTTGTGATGCTGATCAAGAATATATATACTTTATGGGGTCGGCCACGCCTCCTTCTGCCAGTTACATACTTTTTTTTTCACAAACCCAATATACTCTCTAGCAGAGTGTATAAAAAAATATACATCAACCAAAACCTCAAGATGGCAAACCAACAACAAATTAACAAAATGTACCAGTGCATCCAATTACCAACAGCAGTAATTGCCGCCAAGCATGGAGAAAGAAGGGACCCACTGACAACTTAGAGGAATTGTACAGAAAAGTAATCGTGATGCTTACCAGTTTTCAGTGGCCAGGAAGGAACATTACATGGCTTCATCTCTGCAGTGGACCAAATCATGGAGGAGTTCGACGACGATGGACAGGTTTTCACATTCATATTTAACACATAGATTCAAGGTTCATTAACCCACCAGCTAATTGGGAAGATTGCAAGATTCTCTTAAGACACCATTATAGACCGAGAACCGACCAGATTGGTCTGACCAGAAAAATAAATAATCTAAGGGTAACTAGCGCTAAAGACCTAGATTATAAAATAAGAACAATTGTGGAAGAAATAACTGATTGTTTTGTTTTTGAAAATAAAAGTAGACTACTTGATATTCTCAGTGGATTATTAATTCAAAGAGTAAAAGAATTGGCATGTGGACCAATGGCAATATCCATAATGAGTAAAACTACCTTATCAGAAGATAGAAATGAAATTGCAAAATTCATTGGACTTAATTTCGGAAACCAGAATTAATAATTATTATTCAATAAAAATAATGATTTTTCTTCAAATAATAATAACAGACAATTCAATGATCAATATAATCAGAATTCAAGACATCACACTGACAACAGAAATTCCCACGACCGCAACACTTACAAAAATCGTTATAATGAAGAACACCAGCAGAATAATAACGACCAAAACCCAAATAGACAACAGAACAGCCAGATGGTTAGAAACAACCAGCATCATAATAGGCAAAAACAAACCCAAAACGTAAGACAAAACCAAAATGTTAACAGGCAACTAACACAAAACGTAAGGCAGAACCAAAACTATAACAGAAGGGAACAAAGTCAAACAGCAAGACTAAACTATAATGCTAATCATCAGCAAAATAATCAACAACCACCACCAGAAGCAATGAGAGTATTCAATCTAAATGATGTAGAAGCAAATAACAATACAAACATTGAAAACAAGCCAGAAGAGTTTTTTACCAACAAGCCTCGTACCATAGAAAGATTTAGGATCTACCATAAGCATACTAAACACTGAAAATGTACACACAACAATACACAATAATTGAAAAATTTTTTAAAAACTATTTATACTATTAATGGACAAATAAAAAATAACAATTATTTGGTCAAATCAAAAGTACCAATTGAATTCAAATATTCAGATATTGCACGAACACGATGGGTAGCTATGTCCCTGGAAAAACTTTATGGTTGTCTATTGGGCATGGATTTTATCCAAGGAAATGTGGAAAATGTTGATTTCAACAAGAAAGAAAAGTACAGTCGAGCACGCCCGACCGTAGAATACTCTCTGCATTTTATTCCCGATCATCTTAATAAAATCGATATCCGGGTATATCAATTGATACTTGCAACAAAACACGTTGAAACAAAAACATCTGTTTGTATGTATACGCACACATACACATTTGACATTATATGAATGCACGCATACATGTATGTGTGAATATGTAATACATACACAATTGGTTGGCACGGCCAGCATTCGCGGGCAGCGCTGCCGCTAGCAAGCAGCGAAAACGTTCGCTCACATGTTTGTATGTTTCTATCTCGCTCGCACACATGCATTGGCATTGCGTTCAATTATCAACTTTCTTACATGTCTAGCTCTTTTGTTTATTGTCCGATTTAGATGCAACTTTCAGGATAGTTTAATATATTTTGTCTTTAAACGAATGTGAAATAACAATACTGTACGATAAGAACATATGCCTTAAAATCGGCATTGAAGTTTGCAAATTATCTTATTTCTTGTGAGAAAAGGGGGCGTGGCAGTCCAAAATTTTTGATGACAATACAATTATACCGTCTCTAGGAACCTACATACCAAAATGGGTGTTCCTAAGTGCCATATTTACTGAGATATTCACCTAAAACATCAATTTTTTACGAGGTGTTTCTAGTTTTTTGCTCATTGTGGGCGAACGGGGCGTGGCATCGGAAAAAAAATGATTCTTGTATTGACTGACTTAATATCGAGTCGATGGAGACCAAATTCAAACTTGTAGCTCTTACCATCTCTGAAATCTGTTTGTTCATACGGACAGACAGACGGACAGACGGACAGACAGACAGACGGACATGGCTATATCGACTCGGCTTGTGATGCTGATCAAGAATATATATACTTTATGGGGTCTGCCACGCCTCCTTCTGCCTGTTACATACTTTTCACAAACAAAATATACTCTCTCTTGCAGAGAGTATAAAAATAAAAGAATAAAGCATAACAATGGGGTCGAAATTCTGTTCCTAACCAAACTATCAGAAGATATTTGGAAAATGGAAGTAAGTGAAATTGAAGACTTTAATTTTCAAGAACTAAATGTTGAGGAGCCATAAATAATAAAGAATTTTTTCAAAATATCAGAACAACCACAGACCATCACATTAATTCAAAAATTTATGGGGTTTCCCCAAAATATGAAGAGGAAGAAGAAGAAACAAACTATAGAAATGGAAACAAGTGGAATTATAAGGAAAAGCAGAAGTAAATACAGTTCACCTATATGTGTAATT
>JAEIGM010000126.1:0-92371 GCA_018903735.1 Drosophila cardini
GCATTATTTGCAGGGTTCCGCGCGTTAACAAGCACGTTGCTTGGTGTTGTTGGGCCACTTGAATGTACTGTCTCGTTAGTACATCAACGTCTAAATATATCACAACTACTTGAAAACGATTAGAGCTAGAGATACCAAATTCACACATTATATGTATGGTACCATTATAAATATCCGGATCGGACAACAATAGCCTATAGCTCTTATATAAAAAATCGATCAAAAATAAAACATTAGTATGAATACATGTAATGTTAGTTGAGCGATCGCAGCAAAACTCATAGAGTTTGTGTGCATAATTATTAAAGGTATCCCCACCAAATTTGGTCCAAATTGGACAACAACAACATATAAAACAAATTAGTCAAAAATGCTGAATTATATGAACAAATTGTTTTTTTTACACTTGCTTGCAATAAAGAGAGTTAACTCTACGTTTAGCTATTGCAAATTCAATCAAATATCTCAGTAACTATGGCACTTAGGAATACCGAATTTGATACGAATGTTTCGTGAGACAGCCTAAATGCAATGTCGTGAAATATTTTTGGCTGCCACGCCCCGTTTTCCCACAAGAAATAAAATAATTTTCAATCTTCAATGCCATTTTTAAGACATTTGATCTTATCGTACGGTATTGTAATTTGAAACTCGTTAGGAGACAAAATATTTCAAACTATTCTGAAAGTTCCAGATAAATCGGACTATAAACAAAAGAGCTAGACACGTAAAAAGTTTATAATTGAACGCAATGTCAACACGTGTGTGCACGGTTGTTTATTATTCAAGTTTTAAGAATAATTTTATTTATTTATCAATGCAGACTAAAAGCAGTCGCGAAAGGGTCAATTTTGTAATTAAACTTAGTGCAGTGAGTCGCTGTCAGTTCTCCTCCTCGATCCCGTCAAAAGTGACGTCTTCTCAATCGTTATCAACCGAGCCACCCTAAAGCGCCACACTCGGTGATACTTATCGAAATACCACCGCACCAGTTCTGTCAAATACTGTCACAGTATTACTTAACACCGATAGCCTCCAAGGCGACGTTGCCTTCACTCAGATACGGCCATTCTGACGAATACACGTCCTCGAATGTCATTAAGATTTAATGGACTTTTCGTGTCCTTAATCAACGAAATACTTTTAATACTGCGACATTATCACATTTCTATTAAACTAATAACGTTCGTATCTCCTTGGCGGATAATCATCGTTCCCCTTGAACTGATAATCATCAATCTAATTAATATATACACAAATACCACTCAACAAGCCAAACAGTCCACTACATGTATTTTCGTTTATACTTGTTTGATCCGGGAATATCCTTTCTTCTATTTCTCCTGTCGAATCCACGTCAGAGCGCTTCTCCTGCTCCGAAAGTTGTCGTAATCTCTCCTGAGTATCCCGTACTCACTCGATCCGGCTAATAATTCAACGGTTAGGCGAAGAGAGCGGGGAACACACGCTTTGTGTAGAGCGCAAGCTAGGCGGAATATTTATATAAGGAGAGTAGAGCAGATAAATACCGCAGCTCGATCTGTAAGGAGATAAAATATTGAGATAGGTATTTTAGAGAAGGAAGCAGATAAAATTAATTGGTCCCAGAGGAGGGCTGATCGAATTCTTGGCCTAGTTGAAAGAGCACAAAATTTAGCTAGACGGAGAAGTGCTCAGATACTAGCAAGACAAAGAGCTAATGATGCAGCTAGGAATATAAGTCAAAATGTAGTCTAGCTCAATGAAGCTGATAATGAACTGGTTTAATGGTTTCCTCACTAGATAGATAAGATATGTAGAAGAAAATAAAAGTTTTAGCACAGATATTCTGTTCCTTTCAAATCAGCTTCCCCCCGTCAATTGCAAATTTAACTTTTGTATGTCTTGCAGCCATTCTATAAAGGCAGAGAGAAAGCCTCCAAACTGCATTACTAATGCTTTTGGTATCCCAGAACTTCCTGAGTGGCTTCAAGCTTAAGAGCTTGTTAGTTCATAAGCATAGTTAGGTAGTTTAAGAAAGCATTGAAGTATTAGTATAAGAAATCATAATGAATTGTAAGTATAAGAAATCAAATGGAATTATTGAATTGTCTAGACATGTAAGCGAATCTCTTATATTTAAGCTAGCGAGTAAGTTCTTGTTTTCGGCAATGCAGCTGTCATGAGCAGCGGGTAGTTGGATAGTACTTTTCGCACGCACCGCACGCACGGTGGCGCCCGAGCAGGGACTTTCATTCGTGGTCTTTGGTCGTAAGATATTTCGAAATTTGGTGTGTTTGCGTGTCGGTTCAGTAGTGTGCTTTCGTGATTTTCCCTGGAGCTGTTGGCCTGAGGAAAACTCTGGAGCTAGATCGCCTGGATTAGGAGTACAAGTTGGAATTTGCTGGAATTAACTTAAATTTAATTATATACGCATATACATATTTGCCGTTTCTCTTTATTCCGCTATTCGCTTCAGTTCTTGCACATAAGGAAAAGCGCGGTTAGCAGGTATATACATACAGTTTATGGAATTTAACTTGCGTTATTTTACTTCAGTTATTCGATCTTAGTTTTGCTTGCGCCAGCGCTGCTTATGCTGACACATCAGCGCTAACAGACATACATACATACATATGTACGCTGAGCGGCTGCAATTTCGTATATTTGTTAATGGCAAATTGTTTGCCTACATACACGTGTGTTGTTGTTGTTTTGCATAGAGCGCAGTCCACTCATGTTTAAGTATAATCAGCCGAATATCGCTAATTGGGTGATTATCGTTGAGCAGTCGCTTGTAAAGTCGAGTGTTTAATTGTTTGTTTTTACTGCCATCGCATATTTGCATGATTTGAGAAGGCAGTTCACTTAGTCAGCTGATTAACTTTATTCACCTGATTATCTTTGCTAGCCAACAGTGTTGATCGGCTAACTATCTTTAATCAGCTGATTATCTTTAATAATCTGATTATCTTCGCTCATTCTATTTCTTTATTAGATGATTATTTTTTGAAGTAGTACACTTACGTCCACTTAAATAGATCCTCATTTAAAAACAAGAAAGGAAAGTACAGTCGAGCACGCCCGACCGTAGAATACTCTTTGCAATTAATTCCCGATCATTTTAATAAAGTCGGTATCCGAGAATATCAATTGATACTTGGAACAAAACACGTTGAAACAAAAACATCTGTTTGTATGCATACACACACATACACATTTGACATTATAAGTATGCACGCACATATGTATGTGTGTATATGTTATACATACACAATTGCTTGGCACAGCCAGCATTCCCGGGCAGCGCTGCCTCTAGAAAGTATATCAAACTATCCTGAAAGTTGTATATAAATCGGACTATAAACAAAGGAGCTAGACACGAAAAAAAGTTTATAATTTAACGTCATTTCACTGCATGTGTGCGAGCGAGATAGAAAAATACAAACATGTGAGCGAAAACGTTCGCTCGTCTAGCTCCTTTGTTTATAGTCCGATTTATATACAACTTTCAGGATAGTTTGATATACTTTGTCTTCAAACGAATATGAAATAACAATACTGTACGATAAGAACATATGCCTTAAAATCGGCATCGAAGTTTGAAAGTTATTATATTTCTTTTGGGAAAGGGGGCGTGGCAGTCCAAAATTTTTAATAACGATGCATTAATGCCGTCTTAAGGAACCTGTAAACCAAAATTGGTGTTCCTAAGTGCTATACTTACTGAGATATTCGCCCAAAACATAAATTTTTTACGAGGTGTTTTTAGTTTTTTGCTCATTGTGGGCAAATGGGGTGTGGCATCGAAAGAAAAATTTTTGTATTGACTGACTTAATATCGAGTCGATTGTGACTAAATTCAAACTTATAGCTGTTACCATCTCTGAAATCTGTTTGTTCATACGGACATACGGACAGACAGATAGACGGACAGACGGAAGAATATATATACTTTATGGAGTCGGCCACGCCTCCTTCTGCCTGCCGATGTGCCTTAACGGCAACTATCAAACAGGGAAAAATGGCAGGTGGCCGAAATTCTCATAGTGGGGGAACATCAATTGACAAAATGGTTTTCAAACCATTTTTACGTATTAAAAGAAGGCCGAAAAAAGAAACGTTTGATTTTCAATGATGCCTATTCGACACATTCGCTTAGCATGAGGAAGACACCAAGGTCAGATACTTTTCAGTATCACTTGAAAGGTAGCTTCGCCAAATTAAGTCCTACCAAGCGAAAAACATTGTTTGATGGGTTTGCGTATATGTTAGCCCAAATATACGCGTTGGACCTATGTCGAATCGAGAGTGCGAGTTTCTGGAATGATTCAGAAATCGCACGACATTGTATAAAAAGTTCCCCTTGATTTTTAGCAACATTTGTAGCCAATCGAGTTGCAGGCATCAAAGAGATGGCTAATGATGTATCTTGGAGACATGGACCTACACTATGAAGAGGGTGTGACTTTCCGAAACTCAAATTGTCGAAAACTGGTAACAATAGATCGATTAAGATCAATAATCAATATAGAAATACAAACTGTCGAACTCGGGAAGAAAAGACATAGACTCGCTTTACTGATACTGCTGAAGCCAGCTCAGTGCGCAGAGTGCACCGTGGCATTTGATAGGCCAAAAAATGGATAATATCGTGCATCCTAGTTTGCAATCGCTGACCCCATTGATTCACAAGTCAGGAGATTTAGGAAGACGAATTACTTTGATTCATTTAGGAGTAGATATGTGTGGTCCCCCAAATGTGTTGCCAAATGTAAGAGGACGAGTCCCGCTTAAGATCTTATGTTTGTTTGTTTTGATTCAAAGGCTGTTCACCTGGTACTTGTAGCAGACTTATCCACTAATGCCTTTCACTGTACTTTGAACAGCTTCATCGCGGGACGTGGCATTCCCGGCCGGCTATACTCGGACAATGCCACCAATTTCGTGAGGACGAGCAAGCTAAAGGAGCTTCAGGATGCCTTCGACCGGCAGCAGGGCAGTCTGCAGCTATTTGCAGCGGAGGGAGGGATGGAGTAGAGGTTCATACCTCCGAGAGCGCCGGACTTCGTAGCACTGTGGGAAGCAGCAGTGAAGTCGGCCAAGCATCTGCTAATGCGGCAGATCGGCAGCACGTGGCTTACCGAGGCCGAGGTCCGAGGTCACCTGGCCGACGTATCGGCGATATTAAACTCACGGCCGCTGACACCGCTGGGCAGCGATCCCAGCGACGGAGAGGCGCTCACCCCAGGCCACTTCCTCATCGGACAGCCGCTTCGTTCGCTGTCGCAAGTGTTCGAGCGGGCCATACAAAGCAACAAAATTTCGTGCTCTTGCAGGTGGCAGCTGCTGTCCAAGCTCAGACAGCAATTCTGGGAAGCGTAGTCGAAGGATTTCGTCCACAAGCTTAAGGAGCGAGGGAAATGGAAGGAGGCGGTCGACAACGTCAAGATTGGGGGTCTCGTTTGGGTCCACGAGGACAATACGCCTCACCAACGGTGGACAATGGGCCGCGTCGCGGACGTAACCACAGGAGACGACGGGCGAATCAGGGTCGTCGACGTTAAGACTGGCAATTCAATGTTCAAGCGCCCAATTGCGAAGCTAGCTAGGCTTCCAGTGGATTTAAGACGATCCCCTGAAGGTGGCCGGTGTTAGTTCATAAGCATAGTTAGGTAGTTTAAGAAAGCATTGAAGTATTAGTATAAGAAATCATAATGAATTGTTAGTAACAGAAATCAAATGGAATTATTGAATTGTCTAGATGTGTAAGCGAATCTCTTATATTAAGGCTAGCGAGTAAGTACTTTTTTCTGCAATGTAGCTGTCGCGAGCGGCTGGCAGTTGTTATGTTCTTTTCGCACGCACGCCGCCACCCTCTCCGCGTTTGCCAGTTCCCAATAAATTGTAATGTTCAAGAACTTGCAGTTTGTTTAATTTTAATTATTTAGATTTGTTTTCGATTTTTCAGAGTTATTAGATAAATGATTAGTTTCTCCGAGGCTTTCGTTTAAGATCGTCAATTCATTAGACTATGATCAACAAAAAAGCGTTAAAGGAGCTGTTGTTAATATGCCCCTCTCTTTTTTAAATTAAGTAACTCCCTTCCAAGGTCTTTTAGGTACGCTTAGGCTGTTCAGCTTCACCTCAAATGTAGATTAGCGTATCGACACAGCTTTATGGGTCAAACTCTTAGCCCTACGTGTGTTGTTGATGCCATTAAGTATTTAGTTAGTATTGAATTGTATAGAAAGCATAAAATTACGATTAATGAGATTTGGTTAGCATCATTCTCATTTGAGTCGGTCCCGTTTGTTGCATCTACAGAAGATATAGACATTGTAAGGAAAACGGCAAATCAAGTAATCGACACCAATATAGACCATACTATTCGGATAGATGAACAGGAGGTTAATCATTAAGATGAGGAAATTTTAATGGTCAATGTAGGTTTGCAATAGCACCTGGGGAAGGACAAAGACCTTTAGATATGATCACTGATTTTTCCGTCTGTATGAACACCTGGATCTCCTAAACTACAAAAGCTAGAGCCACCGAATTTTTTAATGAAATTCCGTCTGTAGTGTACGCAGTGCAAGTTTATTTCAAATTTTTGCCACGCCCCCCACCGCCCCCGCAAATTGTAAAAAACTATTTTCACATCACCACTACTTGAAAACGATTAGAGCTAGAGATACCAAATTCACACATTATATGTATGGTACCATTATAAATATCCGGATCGGACAACAATAGCCTATAGCTCTTTTATAAAGAATCGATCAAAAATAAAACATTAGTATGAATACATGTAATGTTAGTTGAGCGATCGCAGCAAAACTCATAGAGTTTGTGTGCATAATTATTAAAGGTATCCTCACCAAATTTGGTCCAAATTGGACAACAACAACATATAAAACAAATTAGTCAAAAATGCTGAATTATATGAACAAATTGTTTTTTTACACTTGCTTGCAATAAAAGAGTTAACTCTACGTTTAGCTATTGCAAATTCAATCAAATATCTCAGTAACTATGGCACTTAGGAATACCGAATTTGATACGAATGTTTCGTGAGACAGCCTAAATGCAATGTCGTGAAATATTTTTGGCTGCCACGCCCCGTTTTCCCACAAGAAATAAAATAATTTTCAATCTTCAATGCCATTTTTAAGACATTTGATCTTATCGTACGGTATTGTAATTTGAAACTCGTTAGGAGACAAAATATTTCAAACTATTCTGAAAGTTCCAGATAAATCGGACTATAAACAAAAGAGCTAGACACGTAAAAAAGTTTATAATTGAACGCAATGTCAACACGTGTGTGCACGGTTGTTTATTATTCAAGTTTTAAGAATAATTTTATTTATTTATTAATGCAGACTAAAAGCAGTCGCGAAAGGGTCAATTTTGTAATTAAACTTAGTGCAGTGAGTCGCTGTCAGCTCTCCTCCTCGATCCCGTCAAAAGTGACGTCTTCTCAATCGTTATCAACCGAGCCACCCTAAAGCGCCACACTCGGTGATACTTATCGAAATACCACCGCACCAGTTCTGTCAAATACTGTCACAGTATTACTTAACACCGATAGCCTCCAAGGCGACGTTGCCTTCACTCAGATACGGCCATTCTGACGAATACACGTCCTCGAATGTCATTAAGATTTAATGGACTTTTCGTGTCCTTAATCAACGAAATACTTTTAATACTGCGACATTATCACATTTCTATTAAACTAATAACGCTCGTATCTCCTTGGCGGATAATCATCGTTCCCCTTGAACTGATAATCATCAATCTAATTAATATATACACAAATACCACTCAACAAGCCAAACAGTCCACTACATGTCTTTTGTTATACTTGTTTGATCCGGGAATATCCTTTCTCCTACGCTTCGACTAGATAATGTCCACCGATCCATCTAAGGCTGCTCCAAAGTCCGCAAGCCTTACTGTCCCTGGCCACACCGACACTTCGCCTCATACTCCTGCAAAATCCAGGGCACCGCCTAGTCCGAACCGAACCGAAGCACTCACATTTGAATTTCTTCCACGACGTCTCGTAGTCACAGCGGCTCTCCGGTTTCGCGTTCTTCCACGTCCTCTCTTTCGAATCCTCGTAAGAGCGCTTCTCCTGTGTATCCCATACTCACTCGATCCGCCTCTATGCACCTCCGAGAACTGTCCAATATGTCGCTTTCCGATTTCATTGCCACGTCCGATGCGTTGAACGTCCGTGTGCTCGAACCCACTGAGGATCACAGGGCGAGTCCGAGTCTGCAAGACGCCCAATCAGGGGCGCGGAAGCCTGCCAACACAGCTCGGGTCCAAGCATTCCCAGCAAAGACCCAGATTAAGGCGGCTTCCGGTAGGCTGTGTCAGAAGGAGAACCACCCCATCCGTGTGTGTCCAAGTTTCCTGGACAAGGCCATCCCTAGGAGAATCGAAGTGATCAAGCAACAGAGCCTGTGCTTAAATTTCTTCGCTCATTGCCATCAGGTTCCTGACTGTTCCGTTATTGCCATATATGCACGGAGAGGCATCACACTTTGTTGCGTTCCAGCAACCTGGCCACTTCGCAGTTCAGCATTCTCACTTTCAAGAACGTACCATTTCCAACCATCAGATATCAAATGGGCACAGATATTTTGCCTCCACTCCAGGCTAAAGCCTCCAAGGCACCGCCATTGTTACCCTCAACCGTCTAGGTGAGGAGTTTCATCTGCGAGCTCTGATTAATTCGGGTGCCAATTCGACCGTCTTGTCCGAGAGGGTCTTCAATCTTATCCAGCCGGCGTTGGAGGTTTTACCGAACAGGCGTGTCTGCTTGTAGTCTCGCTACCCTTTAAAGATCCGAACGGTGTCGATTTGGGCAACTGCAGACCCATCGCTTTAGCCCAATTCCTAAGGAATGAAGCGCGACTCCAGAAGAATCCTTCCTTAAGAGCCCAGTACGATGAGGTGCTCCAGGAATATGCCAAATTGGACCACATGATTCGGGTAACTACACCCTCCGACTGCCATCACTTCTACCTTCCTCATCAAGCTGTTTTCAAACATGACAACACTACCACTGTTAGTTCAAAAGCATAGTTAGGTAGTTTAAGAAAGCATTGAAATATAAGTATAAGAAATCATGGTGAATTGTTAGTATAAACAAGAAAGAAAAGTACAGTCGAGCACGCCCGACCGTAGAATACTCTCTGCAATTTATTCCCGATCATTTAACAAAATCGGTATCCAAGTATATGAATTGATACTTGCAACAAAACACGTTGAAACAAAAACATCTGATTGTATGCATACATACACATATACATTTGACATTATAAGTATGCACGCACATATGTATGTGTGTATATGTAATACATACACAATTGGTTGCCACAGCCAGCATTCGCGGGCAGCGCTGCCTCTAAGCTACGCAAGCAGCGAAAACGTTCGCTCACATGTGTGTATGTTTCTGTCTTGCTTGCACAAATGGAGTGACATTGCGTTAAATTATAAACTTTGTTTCGTGTCTAGCTCCTTTGTTTATAGTCCGATTTATATGCAACTTTCAGGATACTTTGATATACTTTGTCTTCAAACGAATGTGAAATAACAATACTGTACGATAAGAGCATATGCCTTAAAATCGGCATCGAAGTTTGAAAGTTATTTTATTTCTTGTGGAAAAAGGGCGCGTGTCAGTCCAAAATTTTTAATAACGATGCATTTATGCCGTCTCAAGTAACCTACATTCCAAAATTGGTGTTCCTAAGTGCCACAGTTACTGAGATACTCGCCCAAAACATAAATTTTTTACGAGGTGTTTCTAATTTTTTGATCATTGTGGGCGAATGGGTTGTGGCATTGAAAAAAAAAAAAGATTCTTGTATTGACTGACTTAGTATCGAGTCAATTGCGACTAAATTCAAACTTGTAGCTCTTACCATCTCTGAAATCTGTTTGTTCATACGGACAGACAGACAGACGGACAGACGGACATGGCTATATCGACTCGGCTTGTGATGCTGATCAAGAATATATATACTTTTTGGGGTCGGCCACGCCTCCTTCTGCCAGTTACATACTTTTTTTTTCACAAACCCAATAAACTCTCTCTTGCAGAGAGTATAAAAATCAGATGGAAGTATTGAATTGTCTGAATGTGTAAGCGAATCTCTTATATTTAAACTAGCGAGTCAGTTCTTGATTTCGGCAATGTCGAGAGCGGCGGACAGTTGAATAGTACTTTTTGCACGCACCGCACGCACGCCGCCAGCCTCTCCGCGTTTGCCAGTTCTCAAATAAATTTTATTGTTCTCGAGCGTGCAATTTTTTTAATTAAAAATTATTTAAACTTTCGTTTTCGATTTTTCATTGGCGACCGATCAGGGACTCTCATTCGTGGTCGTTAGTCGTAAGACATTTCGAAAAAGTCGTCATTTGCGTGCAGGAATGTAGAAGAAGTTGACCAAATTTAAAACACAAACACGATACGAGGAACTTCTAAGACGTTTGTACAACACCAATTCCAACCATAGTATAAGTAAGTATACGTAAGTATACGTAGTATACTTAGTATACTTAAAATAATCAGGAATTATATAAAGAATTTAAACAAAACCTTGGTCAAGCTATATCACAAAACTCAATGAATTACCAAAACCAAAGCAAAGTTAGGTAGTTTAAGAAATCATTGACATATAAGTATCAGAAATCTTTATGAATTGTTTGTATTGGAAATTAGATGGAGTTATTGAATTGTCTAGATGTGTAAACGAATCTCTTATATTTAAGAAAGCGAGTAAGATTTCGGCAATGCAGCTGTCGCGAGCGGCGGGCTGTTTGTTAGTACTTTTCGTACGCATCGGACGCACGCCGCCAGCCTCTCTGTGTTTGCCAGTTCACAAATAAATTGTATTGTTCACGAGCGTGCAATTTGTTTAATATAAAATTATTTAATTTTTCATTTTCGATTTTTCAACCACCAAGGTTCGGGTCGTCTTCAACGCCACACATCCTTCCACTGGAGGTATCAGCTTGAATGACGTTTTGTATACAGGGCCAACTGTAGTATGTTGTATGCCAAGTGAGCATATGCCCAACATATTGTAGTGTATACAATATGTCAAGTGGTCATATGCCCAACTTCTAAGTAAGAGTAACAACTCACAACATAACGACACTTTGTCGCAATGTTTATACAATCACAAATATACACAAGTGCAGTAATACGATCCGTCACTTATGCGGACTGGCCGCACCGTGAGATCGCTGGCCTAAGCACTTCTTGAGTATGTACCATCTGTACATATATGTGAATATGTATATAGGCACATACGTACTGCAACTCTCTCTCTCTTTCTCTGCCGACGCTGTTAGCGGCAGAGTTCACTTAGTATATAGCATATTATAAGCGAAATATATATTTGAATAAAACCAAGAGAACATTCTTGATCAAACCGACAAAGCGAATGGTTGTTTTCTATCAAACCAACATTAATTTAATTACATGGCGACCGTGACAAGTGTCACGAACATGTGAAATTGTTCCAACAATAGTGTAATATTCAAAGTGCAAACAAGATACAGAGACACAGAGACATCCAAAAATTTATCAAGTCCACAAGTGTGATGTTGCTGCTGTGGTTGCTGCTGCTGTCGTTGTTGATGATAGTAGTGATATTGTTGCTGTTGCTGCTGCTGCTGCTGATGATGATGATGTTGCTGTAACGGAAAAGCGGAAATTGGAAGCTGTCCTCCAGTCCATCAAGGCAATAATCACCAGGAACAGCTTTGGGAACTACATTTCATTGTCTGAGTGAGTAGAGGTTCAATGAATGCTTTAGTGAAAAAGAAAAAGACCGGGAGAAGCGGAAATTCTAAAACTATTGTTTGCCACCAACCCACCATTACGTTGGGAGGCAACAATTGCACTGCAAGCCGAGCTAGATCAGATTGATCAAGCACAAAAAACTAAAGAAAAGCATTCAACCTCTGCCACTACTTACAAAGATATAACACTAATCAACAACACAATATCCCAATATACAAGGAAACCAAAAGCCCAGCTAAGGAAACCTACCAAAAAGTGCCCAGACGACTGCGAGGGACCGCTATACAGTGTGTTCTGCAGATACACGTGCAAGCACTGCACGGCAGCGGATCCGGACATCGAGGAACAACTGAGGACACCAAGCGCGAGAGGCACCCCGCCACTTGCGTCAACGAGGGAGCACCAGCGTGCCAGACCCGGCGACGCCCAGCTGGTGCAGAAGGATGATCAACAGCAGCAAAATTAATTTAAGAAAATATTAATATAAAAAAAAAATTTTTGTAATTAAATTTAAAACAAACATTGTAAGCGGAAGCGATAACTGCATTGCCCGCTAGAGTATGGCCCGTGAAGCCGTACAAAACACTAGGTAGGAGATCGCTGTTGATCACAATAGAAATAAAAACAATATTTTCCGAAGAGAAATAATAGACCCAATAAAACCGGGAGGAATGTACCTCATATAGCAATAGACTTAAGTGAATGAAAGAAAGAAAAGAATATTGAACAATATCTTTTCGACAAATAAAAAATACAAAATACACACACAAAGAATTGTATACAAACTTACACAAACACATACAAATGCACCTAGTTTCCTATATATTATATATACAACAACATGAAAAACAACTGTAACAACAATTTGAGAACCTTATAAATTTTTTTGTTTCTCTTAAATTAATCCCAATCTTAAATTCCGAATAAATTTGAAATTTGAAATAAAAACAAAAAAAAAATATAAGTTTTCAGTTCAGTCCAGTTAAAAAAATCAAAAACAAAATTCCTTTTTTTTGAATTAAATTAAAGCCATAGGCAGAAAATTTGTTTGTTTATGAATAGCAATGCAATAAGCAAATTTTCCGAAGAACTTTTTTCTGAACCAAATCATAATTCTAAACAGAACTCCAAAATGGGGTTATTAGACGTTAAAGCAGTAGATTCCACTGCTAACGTTATAAATAAAGTTGAATCAAATAGCGTAGACTTAGAATTTACAAATATACTACTGGTAATCATTGTTGTCATAATGTGTGCAAATTGTTTTTATAAAATGTATAAACTGCATAACAAATGCCTTAAGAAAAGATACATGAGCCAAGCAAATGACTTGGATAAAATCTAAATTTGCGCAGCACAAACAATAAACCAGAATAGCTTGTCAATAGTATGGAATGGCCAGAACTTTCTGAGCGGATCCAATATTTTAAAACAACATTTGATAAAGCGTATAAATGTCTAACACAAAATAGACAAACGCATAAAGATACAGTTAATAACCATTCTATAACATTGATCGACAGCTTGAACGGAGCTGTCCATAGGGCATATATTAGGGAAATTGCACAAGCAGTCCCAGAATTTGACGGAAAGAAAAACCGTCTTGAAAAATTCTTAACGGCTTTAAGACTTGTCAATCTAACTAAGGGAAATTATGAGGAAATTGCCATAGAGTTGATTAAATCAAAAATAACGGGAACAACCCTCTATAAAATAAAAAATGAAACCACAATAGATGGAATCATATCAAAATTAAAGGCCGTAGTTGTCGGTGAAACACCCGCCAACATAAAGGAAAAAATGAACACTTTAACGCAGAAAGGCAAAACAGCCACTCAGTTCACAACTGAATTAGAAAATCTGCGACAGCTTCTTGAAGCTGCTTATATCGACCAAGGTATACCATCTGAAAATGCTGACGAGATCAGCACTTCAGACGCCATTAACATCATGATTAGTAAAACTAGTCACGAAAGTGTTAAAACCGTTATGGAGTCTGGTATTTTCACTACCATGGATGCTGCAGTTAGTGCATACATCCGTACTAGTACAAGACTTACTGGTAGTGTGAATACAGTGATGTACTCCAAAAGAGGTAATAACAACTACCGCGGTAGTAACAATCGTGGTAACTATCGTGGTAGAGGCAATGGTAACTACCAAAACAGAGGAAATTTTAACTATGGTAATCAACACAACAATCACCATAGAGGCCGAGGAAATGGAAACAACAATTCCAACCGAGGCCGAAATTACCAAAATAATAACAACACTAACAATGTTAGAGTAGCCCAGAACAATCAGGGAAACTTCCAACAACCCTCAGATGTTCAACAGTAGGAAATTATGCGGTTCATACCATCAATCTTAGTTTAAATATATTTGTAGACTTTTTCAATGTAAAGACAAGTAAAAAGCTTGTATTTTTAATAGACACTGGTGCAGACATATCTCTGATAAAGGAAGATTCTGATATCTTTCATGATATCCAAGTAAATAAGAAGATTAATATTCAAGGCATAGGCCAAGACATAATACAGTCTAAAGGACAAATTTCAATAGAGATACAGACAGGTAAATACATAATTCCACACGATTTTCACTTAGTAGATTTGCATTTCGCAATACCTTGTGATGGAATAATAGGCATTGACTTCATTAAGAAATTCAATTGCCAGCTAGATTTTAAACCAAATGAAGATTGGCTCATAATGAGACCAAATAATCTAAATTTCCCAATTTATGTTCCTATAACATACAGTTCTGGTAATAATTCCATTGTTTTACCAGCAAGATCCCAAGTAGTCAGAAAAATTCACCTATCATCAGATGAAGATAGTGTACTAATTCCAAATCAGGAAATTAAAGAAGGCATTTACGTTGCAAACACAGTTGCAACAACCAAAAATGCATTTGTCCGATTACTGAATACAACCAGTACCGATCAAATAGTAGACATTAAAAATTTGTCATATGAACCACTTTCGAACTACGATATAGTTCAAAACAGTCCAGAAAATAGAGAAAAAACTGTCTTATCTCAATTAGCTAAAAATTTTCCACCACAATTCAAAAACGAATTAACCAATCTATGCACCCAGTTCAGTGACGTATTCGGACTCGAAACCGAACCAATCACTACCAATAACTTCTACAAACAAAATCTAAGATTGAAGGATGATGAACCAGTTTACATAAAAAATTATAGAAACCCTCAAAGTCAAATAGATGAGATACAAGTACAAGTACAAAAATTAATTGACAATAAAATAGTCGAACCGTCTGTATCCCCTTATAACAGCCCACTTCTGTTAGTTCCGAAGAAATCTCTTCCAGGTTCTGACAATAAAAAATGGCGATTAGTAATCGACTATCGTCAAATTAATAAAAAACTGTTGTCAGATAAATTTCCGCTCCCTAGAATTGATGACATTTTGGATCAACTAGGAAGAGCAAAATATTTCTCATGCCTTGATTTAATGTCAGGATTTCATCAAATTGAACTTGAAAAAAGTTCAAGAGATATAACGTCTTTCTCAACAAGCAATGGCTCGTATCGCTTCACGCGATTGCCATTCGGATTAAAAATAGCCCCAAATTCTTTCCAGAGAATGATGACTATAGCATTTTCCGGATTAGAACCTTCTCAAGCTTTCCTTTATATGGATGATTTAATAGTCATTGGTTGTTCCGAAACACATATGCTCAAAAACTTAACTGATGTTTTTGAGAAATGTAGGAAATACAATCTTAAATTACATCCTGAAAAATGTTCATTTTTCATGCATGAAGTCACATTTTTGGGACACAAATGCACAGATAAAGGAATCTTGCCTGACGACAAAAAATACGACGTCATTAAGAATTACCCAGTTCCGCACGATGCGGACAGCGCTAGGCGATTCGTTGCATTCTGCAACTACTATAGACGTTTTATCAAAAATTTTGCCGACTATGCTCGTCACATAACAAGATTATGTAAAAAAGATGTAAAATTTGAATGGACAGCTGATTGTCAGCATGCTTTCGAACATCTTAAATCGGCACTAATAAATCCAAATTTATTACAATACCCAGATTTCAGCAAAGAATTTTGCATAATAACAGATGCAAGTAAGCAAGCATGTGGAGCAGTTTTAACTCAAAACAAAAATGGACTCCAACTTCCAGTTGCTTATGCATCAAGATCGTTTACTAAGGGTGAAAGTAATAAAAGTACAACAGAACAAGAATTGGCAGCAATTCATTGGGCAATAACTTATTTCAGACCATATATTTATGGTAGACACTTCAAAGTCAAAACAGACCATAGACCATTAACATACTTGTTCTCAATGGTAAATCCAAGCTCAAAGCTAACGCGTATGAGACTTGAATTAGAGGAGTATAATTTTACAGTCGAATATCTGAAGGGTAAAGACAATTTTGTAGCGGATGCGTTATCAAGAATAACCATTCAACAGCTACAACAAATTAACGGATCAATAAAGAAAGTCACTACAAGATATCAAAGTAGACAAAATTCCTGCGCAGGAAAAGAAAAAATAGAATTGCCTTGGCAATCTATAGAAAAAGCTTCAAAGCCCAACGTATATAAAGTCATTAACAATGACGAAGTACGTAAAGTAGTGACCTTGCATGTAAAAAATATGCTATGTTTTTTTAAACATGGTAAGAAAATTACTGCAAGATATGATGTTAGCGATTTATATACCAATGGAACTCTTGACTTAGGTCAATTTTTCCAAAGGCTTGAAAAGCAAGCCGGTATAAATAAAATCAGCCAACTCAAAGTGGCACCGTGGGAAAATATCTTTGAACACGTTTCAATTGATAATTTCAAAAATATGGGCAATAAAATATTAATTTCATTGAGAGTAGCGCTACTCAACCCGGTGACCCAAATAGAAAAAATAAAAGAAAAAGAAGCACTATTGTCTACATTCCATGATGATCCAATACAAGGAGGTCACACAGGCATCTCAAAAACCTTGGCCAAGGTCAAAAGACATTATTATTGGAAAGGTATGACTCGAGATATTACTGAGTACATACGAAAATGTCCAAAATGCCAAAAATCAAAAGTGACACGAAAATTAAGAACTCCTTTAACAATTACTGATACGCCAATACACGCTTTCGACAGGGTTATAGTAGACACCATTGGTCCACTACCCAAGTCTGAAAATGGAAATGAATACGCAGTCACATTAATTTGTGATCTGACTAAATATCTAGTCGCGATTCCAATTCCAAACAAAAGTGCTAATACAGTAGCAAAAGCAATTTTTGAGAATTTTATTCTAAAGTACGGTCCAATGAAGACGTTCATTACGGACATGGGAACAGAATACAAAAATTCTATAATCAATGATTTGTGCAAGTATCTACGAATAAATAACATAAATTCAACTGCACACCACCACCAGACAGTTGGAACAGTCGAAAGAAGTCACAGAACTTTTAATGAATACATACGTTCATATATATCGGTTGATAAAACTGATTGGGACGTATGGATCCAATATTTCGTATACTGTTTCAACACAACCCCATCTATGGCACATGACTATTGTCCATATGAACTTGTTTTCGGTAAAGCAAACAATTTATCAAAACATTTTAATTGCACAGACAACATAAAACCTTTATATAATATAGATGATTACGCTAAGGAAAGTAAATATAGATTAGAATTAGCATATAAAAGAGCTAGAATTATGTTAGAAGAAAATAAGAAAAAAAATAAGGAATTATATGATAAGAAAGTAATAAACATAGATATATCGGTAGGAGATAAAGTCCTACTTAAGAATGAAACGGAGCATAAGCTAGATCCAACTTATTTAGGACCATACACAGCAGAAAAGTTAGAAGATAACGATAA
Organism: Drosophila cardini; assembly: GCA_018903735.1. Lineage (NCBI taxonomy): Eukaryota > Metazoa > Arthropoda > Insecta > Diptera > Drosophilidae > Drosophila > Drosophila cardini. The sequence goes on from JAEIGM010000126.1 coordinate 17,697, forward strand.
TATAATTATTAAAGATAATAAAAATAAGAAACAAAAAGTACACAAGGATAGATTAAAACCTTATAATAATTGAATTGAAAATTTAAAAAAAAAAAAAAAATATTTTTGTTCGAACAATATAATACAAAACAATGAAATGAAAAGTGGAATTTAAGAAAAGGAAATTGAAAAAAAAAAGAGAAAGAAAATTTATTTCTTTAAAATTAAAAAAAAAAAAAAAAAAAATTATATATATACAACATAGTATATAATGCTATAAAAATCAACATTATTATTATTTTTTTAATCATTTTTATATTAAATAACTACATTATATTACGTTATTTTTTAAAAAAGGGAGGTGTAGTATGTTGTATGCCAAGTGAGCATATGCCCAATTTGTAGTGTATAAATATTGTTTCAATTAGTAAGAGTAACAACTCACAACATAACGACACTTTGTCGCAATGTTTATACAATCACAAATATACATAAGTGCAGTAATACGATCCGTCACTTATGCGGACTGGCCGCACCGTGAGATCGCTGGCCTAAGCACTTCTTGAGTATGTACCATCTGTACATATATGTGAATATGTATATAGGCACATACGTACTGCAACTCTCTCTCTCTTTCTCTGCCGACGCTGTTAGCGGCAGAGTTCACTTAGTATATAGCATATTATAAGCGAAATATATATTTGAATAAAACCAAGAGAACATTCTTGATCAAACCGACAAAGCGAATGGTTGTTTTCTATCAAACCAACATTAATTTAATTACACAACTCTCCAGGGCGACTATACGCTACAGGTTCTTAAATAGCGATTTTTCCAGTTCACCTTTAATGCTGACGTTACCCAAATGTGCCGACAGATCCTGGTCGACTCCAAGAACACTCCGCTGCAGCGTGTCCTTAATCGATACAGCGGGGGTAAACTTAATGTATGTAGCAGGGAGAAGGAGGCATGGCAGACCCCATAAAGTGTATATATTCTTAATCGGCATGAATAGCCGAGTCGATATAGTCAAGTACGTCTGTCCGTTGGTGTGAAAAAAAATTATCTCAGAGACAATAAGAGCTAGAAAGCCCCGTTAGGTCCCAAATGAAAGATAAAATGCCCAAGCAGTACAAATTTACTTTTGTTTTTTGACACGCCCAATTTTGGGCGTTCTATGCTCATACAGAGGCAATTTACAGATATTTGCACAGAAAGTACACGTCTGGGAATTTCATATACTGACCAAGTTTGATCCAACAACACGCTCCAATAATGAATTTATATCAAAAGCTTTTCCGTTTACCAATCAATCTTAATGAAACTCAAACGGAATATATTTCATGACTACGAGCTTCAAACTGTCACTTCCGGCGTTAACTGTGTGCCCTTCCTTACCATCAGAGAGCTTTTGCAGCTGGCGCACGTCAAGCAACACGTGTATCCGAGGGCAAGTGAAATCCTCCGTCACTACATGTATGTAGATGACGTCATCGCCGGTGCCCACACCATTAAGGACGCCCGCGCCACCATGCAAGATCTCAAGGATGTCCTCCATTCAGCTGAATTCCCACTGAGGAAGTGAACTGCGAACAAGAAGGAGGTACGCCAGGCCCTTCCGATAGAGCATTTGTTGCACGAGGATTTCCTGGACCATTTTGGACCCTCTATTGAAGATATCCGTCGAAGGTGAAGGTCCTATCCCACATAGCGAAGTTATTCCATCCCACTGGCTGGCTGGCGCCCTTAGTCATTAGAGCCAAAAAAATGTATGCAACAAATTTGGCTACCGGAACTCGGGTGGAATGAGGCACTGACTCCGCCGCTTCTTCATCAGTGGCATGAATTCCATCAGGACTCCCAGTCTTAGCCGGCTACGCATGCCTAGATGCCTAGCGACTAATTCCGCATTAGATTGGGATCTACACAGCTTTTGCGATGCTTGATAGAAGGCGTATGGAGCATGCCTGTATGTGCGGGTTTATCATCAAGACCATGTCTAGAGATGGACATCTCTTGACGGCTAAGACCAGAGTGGCCCCAGTCAAGACTGTTTCGCTACCCCGACTAGAGCTTTGCTGTGCGGTCCTGCTCTCTGATTTGTACGCGACCGTAGTTCCGGAGCTCGCAATCCAACCGTCATCTTCCCATTTCTGAACCCTGCAACTGGTCCACATTCGTTGCCAAGCGTCTCCACTATATCCAAGAGCGCCAGCGTCCACAACTGGTCTTATGTTCGGTCGGACGATAATCCAAAGGATCTCGCGAGTCGCGGAGTTACCGCTATCGATTGGTGCCTATGGTGACACGGGCCGGAATGGCTCCTGCAAGCGCTGAGGGTCACCGCTTACATTTAGCGTTTCGATTCGCCACACGTATCTACGCCTGGCACTCTGCAACTCAGCAAGGACGAGTTGGTAACTACATAACGGGTCCTTAAGCATCTCGTTCAGAAGCAAAAGTATGCTCTGGCCCATCCCGCCTTCCAGCTCTCTGCTTAATTTAAATTCTTTTCTGAACAAGCACAGTGTGATGCGTTCGTGCGGACGATTACGAGTAGCTGAGTCCCTCAGTTACGAGCGTCACCCAATCCTTCTCCCTTGCGACGCCTATTTCATCGCACACCCCATAACGCTGCACGGTGGCAGCCAGCTAATGGTGCGGTATTTGCTTACGAAGTTTTGGATCCCCAAAATCAAGAACTTGCTTAAGGTTCACGTGCAAGGATGTAAGACCTGCGACATTTATCGACGACGTCAGCAGAGACAGATTATGGGAGATCTTCCGCAAGAACGTATAACCTTCCAAAGGCATTTCACGCAGACAGGCATTGATTTCGCAGGTCCCTTCGAGATTAAGAATTACTCCGTGCGAGCCTGCTGTCTCATAACAAAAGCTTATATTATGGTTAAAGTAAAGTGTGCTGTAGCACAAACAATCTATCTGGAGGCGACGTCTGATCTCACCACCGAGAAGTTCCTGGCGGCCTTTATGAAATTTGTGTCCCGCAGACAATGTGCACAACGGATATACTCCACCAACGGCAAAACCTTTTTTGGAGCGTCCAGGGCACTCGAAAAGAAATTCCTGGCTGTGACGAAACGGTGCATCGTAGACTCCTTTCGCCAGCCCATTATCGATTGGCACTTCATTCCACCCAGCGCGCCCAATTTGGGTGGATTATGGGAGACCGGGGGTGAAGTGGCCTTATTCTACAAGTCCACTTCTAACGTCAAGTACACGTTCGAGGAACTGTCCACCCTCCTATGCCGAATCGCAGCGTGCCTAAACTCTCTACCCATCTCTTTCATGAGTGAGGACCCAACAGATCTCTTAGCATTGAGGCCCGGACACTTCCTAATCGGAGGTCCCCTCATATCAATTGCAGAGCCTGAGATCCTTGTCGAGCCCATGTCTGTGATAAACAGATGCCAGCGGCATAAGCCGATGCACCATAGTTTCTGTCGCCGCTGGAAACACGAGTACCTCCAAGACCTCCACAAACGAAACAAATGGAAGACTCCAACCCACAGTCTTCAGGTAGAAGATCTGGTGATCGTGTTCGAGGATCAGCTGCCTCCCACCGAATGGCACTTGGGACGAGTGGACCACGCCCACTCTGGCGGTGACGGGTTGGTACGCGTCGTCGATGTTCGGACAAACCGTGGATCCATCCGGCGGCCCGTAGCCAAACTCATCCTGCTGCAGGATGAGAACGATTCCATCGCGGCGACCCAGTAACTCCCACCTTGTTTACATGTGTTTTCGCCGTGCCCGTATCTGAGTATCCTCTCATTCGCTGTCTCCGCTCCAACTAATGAATTTCCACTTTCTTGTTTCAGCCCTTAATATTCCAAGCAGCATAGCTCCTACTTAGTCCAGGCCCGCAAGGCAGGAGAGGCCCCGCATCCGGAGGGTCGACTCGTACCGGTGTCGAGTGTGCCGCGGCGTGCACGCACTCCGCCAGTGCCGGCGGTTCTTGAAGCTGCGTGCCGAGAAGAGGCTACCCGCGGTGTTCGTTAACCGGTACTCCCCAAATTGTTTATTGCGTGAGAATTCCATGGGGTGCGTCGGAGCGTAGAAGGATGGCGTCGGTGTGGACAGCCGCACCGCACATTTCTCCACATGGTGGATCAAGCCCCCCAACGCCTATCGCAAACTCGACGCAGACACTAACCGCGAAGCAGCTCTTCAATGCGGCGATCGGTTCAGTCCTTCGATCGCCCGGCTACTCCGATCCCGATTCAGGTCCTTACACTCACGTCCCTCCCCCAGTCCTGGGCCACTACGCTGATGCCCACCGCGGAAATCCGGATTGGCGACGGGTCGAAATCCTTCGACACCTGCGTGCTTCTGGATGCATGCGACCCGGAGAGTCGAATTAACGGCTCGTTCGTCAAGTCCCTCGGCTTGGCCGTGACGAGGGTCGGAGATGGCCAGGCGTGTACTGGTGTCATCGAGTCGAAGTGCGACCCAGCATTTCGGAAGACACTCGTGCTCAAGGTGGAGGCCGATCTGCGAGAGCGCACCCCATTCGGGAGGTGTCGGACGCAATATTGGTGCTGGCAGATCGCAGCTTCTATCGGCCTGGCTCAATATTGGTGATGCTGGGATCAGACCTCTATCCTGAGGTCATCCAACTAGTGTGCGTGCCTGGACACAGCGGCAAAACGATGCCGTTCCCCATCTGAAGTATGCCCAGCGTGGCAATTCTAACTCGTTGCAAGGGGGACGGCATGTTTATGCCACAGGGTGAACAGGATGAGTGAGGGGCGTATTTCCACCTTTAAGGAAGACGCATGTTTTAACGAAGACGCAACGGATTGACTGGCATTACATTGAAAAGCGCCGTAATTACAATACGCGAACTTCGTATATTTTTTTCTTCTCTTGTAATTGTCATAAGTATTATTTCATCCCGTACACACACTGTTCGCGAGTGGATAAATAAAGACGCATTTAAAATCTAAATTAACCTGAGCGTTTTATTAACCGGAATTAGCGTTTCACCCCCCGCAGTAGCAGGAATGGGATTGATGAATGGATAGATTGATGGTCAAACATGTGTCAATTACACAGTTAAATATTGTCCATTTATTACTAATCTGATGGAGTTTGTTCTTCTTGGTCCAAGGCTCCTTGGTGAACATTTTTAGATGTTTCCATCGTAGAGTGACCGCTGTCTTTTAACTGGAGGATTCGAGGATCTTTGGCTTTGGGTGAAAATTCATTGGGTTTTGTGATCTAGCTTGACTAAGGTTTTGTATAAATTCCTAATATAATGCTTGATTATTTTCAGCAATTTTTTTTGGATTTGTATAATTTGAATAATTGGGATTTGGAAAATAATTTTTATTATTTCATTTTCCACAATTGTCATTGTTAGTTTTGTTAGGTTTTGAATTATCAGAATTTAAGTTAGTACGTTGTAAACACGTTTCCCAGCCGGGGTACAGATCTCAGTCTGCCCAGGGTCGCTCTTTGGAAGAAAATTTATTTAATGCAATGACGCTGCAGTTCGGGTGCGGGAAATATGGGAACGAGCAAGAGCAACTGCAGAATAGAATACTGCCAGGGACAGTTAAATGGACAACGTGCCGGGATAGTCCCATGGCAGGAGGGAAAGACCCACGCCTATCTACTGGGGAAAGGTATCAATGCGCCGGGATAGTCCCACGGCAGGCGGGAATAGACCCTCGCCTATCTACAAAAAAAAGAGTTCAATGCGCCGGGATAGTCCCACGGCAGGAGAGAAAAGACCCACGCCTATCTCTTGGGGAAAGGTATCAATGTGCCGGGATAGTCCCACGGCAGGCGGGAAATGACCCTCGCCTATCTACAAGAAAAAAAAGTTCAATGCGCCGGGATAGTCCCACGACGCTGGAATTGGTCCTCCTCAGAAGAGCGACAGCAGCGCTACTACAAAGAGCGTTTCGCGAAAGGATCCTGTCCAGATTCGGAGTGCCAAAAACGTTCGTGTGTGACAACGGAGTACAGTTCGCTAGCACGACGTTTAAGGGATACATGGAATCCCTAGGAGTGACGTTGCAGCACACAGCGCCCTACTGCCCGCAGGAGAACCCCACCGAGAGGACTAACAGGACAATTTGTGGACGGACGGCAGAATTCCTGAGATAAGTTTCTGCCAGAGATAGCGTTAGCAGTGAACTCGAGCGTGTCGGACTCTACGGGATTTAGCCCAGCATACCTGGTTCAGGGGAGAGAACCACGCCTCCCTGCGGCGTTCTACGAGGAAGTCACTCCCGGGTCGCCCGCAGTCCAGCTGGACCCGAGGAAAATGGAGGAAAAGATGAAGGAGATCTTCGAGATTGTTCGGAGCAATCTCTAACGGGCATCGAAGGACCAGGGAAGATTCTACAACTTGAGACGACGAGAATGGCGCCCTGCGATCGGAGATTTGGTATAGTTGAGGCAGCACCAGCTGTCCAATGCAGCCGAGGGTTTTGCGGCCAAGCTGGGCCCTAAGTATGGAGGGCCCTACCGGGTGGTGCATTTCCTTTCCCCCAACATCGTGCGACTCGCCCGGCAAGGCGAGCGTAAGAGAAGGGTGGCCAATCTAACCGCTTTGAAACCCTTCATTCAGTGTACAGATGGGGAATACCCAGATTCTTCCGACGAAGGTGAGGCGCGGCAAGACGGCAGCGATGGTGGCGCATCCAAGGCGCGGCAGGAGGGTCAACGCAGTAACTAATCATCACCCCACCTCGATATCTAACAATTTCTAACACCCCAAACGTCGCATAACTTAACATAATTAACATTAAGAATTTCTGTACTTTGTTACGTGCACGGATAGGAAACTGATAGGAGGTTAAGAAACAATAGTTGATAGTTTTAAGTTTCAGATGGAGGACGAAATCATCACGATAAGCAGCGAGGAGGAAGCGGCCGACGGATGTCACGTGGAGGACGTGAGCAGCGACGACACGGAGCCGTTCCGTGAACCGCGGGCGCGCTCAAGTCGGGGGGACCCCCGACGAGGGAGGCCGTTCCCCGACCCCGACGACGGGCCAGCTCGGGTGGTGCTGCCGGAGGCCGACCTAGCGATCCCAGCCCGGAGAGTAGGGGAGGGTGACTGCAGGGAGGCCGACGGGGAACGCTGTCCCCCTGTAGTCGACCTGCTCCCAGAGAGAGAGGAGAGTAGGCAGCCACAGCGTCGGAGTTGTAAGGAGGATGCGGGTTGCGAAGCGGCCTCGGTTGACGCGACCCTGTAGGTCGCAGAGGAGGGAAACAACAACAGGGAGAGTTATCCCCCTGTGGTCGGTTCGCCCCCGAAAGACGCCGAGCGTGTGGTGGTCCCGGAGGCTGAGGCCGCTGGAGCAAGGAGCAGCGACGGGGAGAGTGTCAAGCACGCGATCGGCCTGTTTGTAGAGACAGATGAGGAGTCCGCGGGCAGCGCCTGGGGAAGGGGCGACAGACCGTCGCGCATGATTTAAGGTGGACGACGACGACCGAACATTGAATGTGACCATCACCAAGGCTGAAGCGGTGGTGGTCACCTCTGCGGAGAAAGTGGGGGATGTAAGGCGGCCCCGGAACTGACCGCCTTACATTGTTATTTTTTACTTTAATCTTTATATTAATAGCTGATAAGCGAGCCAATGAAGGCGTCCCATCAATTGTTAATTTAGTTAGTTAGTTTTAAATATTGAATTTTATGTAAATTTTTAGTTTGTTTTCGGCGCCAATGAAGGCGGTTTAATTATAGGTTTCATAGCGGTAGGAGTTTGCATTAAGGACGCGGAGCCCTCTATCGGCAGCGCGGGGAGCCGTCGGGTGCAACTCTGCACGAAAACTCAGTGGTGAAGAGAGAGCCCTCGTGGTGGAGTTGTGTTGCGACGGCTTCCGCCATGCTCGATCGAGAGCATCTCGTCACTTTTTCGATCGGAGTTGGAAGCGTGCAGACGTCGCGAGTTGCCGCGTCTGAAAAGAGAACACAGCACGTAAGTTTCCACCAGGACCATATTACGCCTTTTCACACCAGTGCGTGGTGAGGCCTCCGCTCACACTCCGCTAACGAGTTACTGATGGTGGAACATGCTACTCAGAGGGATCTAATTCGTTCATGTCGTAAGTTCCGTCTGAACCGATATGCCTTAACGGCAAATATTAAACAGGGAAAAATACATATGCCCGAAATTCTCATAGTGGGCGAATAAAACTTGACAAAATGGTTCTCAAACCATTTTTACGCATTAGAAGAAGGTGGAAATAAGAAACTTTTGATTTCCAATGAAGCCGATTCGACAAACACGCTTGGCATGAGGAGGACACCAAGGTTGGATACTTTTCAGTATCACTTGGAAGGTAGCTTCGCCAAATTAAGTCCTACCAAGCGGAAAACATTGTTTGATGGGTTTGCGTATATGTTAGCCCAAATATACGCGTTGGACTTATGTCGAATCGAGAGTGCGAGTTTCTGGAATGATTCAGAAATCGCACTACATTGTATAAAAAGTTCTTTTTCATTATTAGCAAAATTTTTAGCCAATCGAGTTGCAGGCATCAAAGAGATGGCCAATGATGTATCTTGGAGACATGGACCGACACTATCAAGGGGGTGTGACGTTCCGAAACTCAAATTGTGTCGAAAACTGGTAACAATGGATCGATTAAGATTAAAGTTCAATATAGAACTACAAACTGTCGAGCTCGAGGCGAAAGACATAGATTCGCTTTACTGATACTGCTGAAGCCAGCTCAGCGCGCAGAGCGCACAGTGGCATTAAATAGGCCAAAAAAAGATGATATCGTGCATCCAAGTTTGCAATCGCTGACAACATTGATTCACAAGTCAGGCGATTTAGGAAGACGAGTTACTTTGACTCATTTAGGAGTAGATCTGTGTGGCCCCCCAAATGTGTTGCCAAATAATAGAAGACGAGCCCCGCTTAAGATGTATATTGCAGTGTTTGTTTGTTTTGCTTCGAAGGCTGTTCACCTGGAACTTGCTGCAGACTTATCCACTAATGCCCTTCACTGTACTTTAAACAGCTTCATCGCGCGACGTGGCATTCCCGGCCGGCGAAACTCGGACAAGGTGAATAATTTCGTGGGGACGAGCAACCTCCTAAAGGAGCTTCAGGACGCATTCGACCGACAGCAGGGCAGGCTGCAGCTGTTTGCAGCGGAGATAGGGATGGAGTGGAGATGCATACCTCCGAGAGTGCCGGTCCACGGTCGTCGTGGTCCACGAGGACAACACACCTCCCCAACGGTGGACAATGGGCCGCGTCGTGGACGTAACAACAGGAGACGACGGGCGAATCAGGGTCGCCGACGTTAACACGGGCATTGGCGTGTTCAAGCGCCCAATTGCAAAGCTGGCCAGGCTACCATTGGATTGAAGGCGACCCCTTCAAAGTAGCCGGTGTTAGTTCATAAGCATAGTTAGGTAGTTTAAGAAAGCATTGAAGTATTAGTATAAGAAATCATAATGAATTGTTAGTATAAGAAGTCAAATGGAATTATTGAATTGTCTAGATGTGTAAGCGAATCTCTTATATTTAAGCTAGCGAGTAAGTTCTTGTTTTCGGCAATGCAGCTGTCATGAGCAGCGGGTAGTTGGATAGTACTTTTCGCACGCACCGCACGCACGGAACAGAATACTGCTAGGGACAATTATTTGGACAACGTGCCGGGATAGTTCCACGGCAGGCGGGAAAAGACCCACGCCCATCTACTGGGGAAAGGTATCAATGCGCCGGGATAGTCCCACGGCGGGCGGGAAGAGACCCTCGCCTATCTACTAGGAATAAAAGAGTTCAATGCACCGGGATAATCTCACGGCAGGCGGGATGAGACCCTCGCCTATCTACTAGGAAAGTGGTTAGAGTTAGTAGAGAGAGGAGGAAGAAATGCTTTCGTAATGTCTTCTTACAACTGTTTATTATTCGCTAATGATATTATAGATAATCCTACGGTGCCTTGATGCACTGCCTAACGCTGGCTCTGGCGGCCGCTGCCATTGACTTACCTGCTGTGTTCTCTTTTCAGACGCGCCAACTTGCGACGTCTGCACACTTCTAACTTCGATCGAAAAAGTGACGCGACGCTCTCGATCGAGCAGCGCGGAAGCCGTCGCAGCACAACTCCACCACGAAAGCTTTCTCTTCACCATTGAGCTTTCGTGCAGAGTTGCACTCGACCGCTCCCCGCGCTGGCGATAGAGGGCGCCGCATCTTTAATACAAACACTTATCTCTACGAAACTTATAATTAAACTGCCTTCATTGGCGCCAAAACAAGCTTAAAATTTACACAATGTTTCAATGCTTAAAACTAGGATATAAGAAAATTACAAACAATTCATGAGACGCCTTCTTTGGCTTGCTCATCCTAGGGATTCCATTCCTTAAACGTCGTGCTGACGAACTGTACTCCGTTGTCACACACGAACGTCTTTGGCACCATATCTGGACAGGATCCTTTCGCGAAACGCTCTTTGTAGTAGTGCCCCTGTCTTCTTCTTCACTAGCACTATCGGGGCGCTGTGCGGACTTCGCGACATCTCAATGGCGCCCGCCTGGATCAGCTCATCAACATGCTCATCGATCACATTCTGCATCGCTGAGTTCTTGGGGTAGTATCGTTGCTTCAGCGGCTTGTCGTCGCGCATCCGTATGCTATACTCAGCAATGTGCGGGACGCCCTTCAAGCCCTCGAACAACGCCGACTCCGCCTCCAAGAACCCCTTGATCTCCGGCTGTAGATCCTCCGGCCACACCGCATCGCTGGCTGGGGACTCCTCCTCCGCTTCTTCCATTTCCATCATCCGCACTCCATGTGGGGACGCTGTACCGGCCTTCGGCGGCCCGTCTCTGCCCTCCGTTTTTCGCTCCGATTCTTTCTCCTCGTCTTCCTCCGATGCACGTGCCCGAGCGGTCAATCCCTGCCTGGGGGGCGGGATACCTTCTATCGGGGGGCGTCCTCCCGTGAGTGACGCCGGCTTGCCACGCTGCTCTTCTTCTTCCTTCTTCAGGATCAATTTCGCACGTCCACAACTAATGGAGGTGCCCATAAGGCACAGAAAGTCCATACTCAGAATGGCATGATCCAACATGGTGGGCATGACCAACATCAAACTTACGGTTTGTCCGGCGAAGCTAACCTCCAATCTCAGCGCGCCCGTGACGTCCAAAGCTGACCCGTCCCCCAGCCGGATTCGCGCGCGCTCCTCCACCACATCTCCTCGTATGTCGCACTTCTTCACCCAATCTCCGCTGATGAAGCTCGTCGTCGCCTCTGTGTCAACCGTGGCCGAAATTTCACGGTCACCTATCGACACCTTCGCGACGATCTAGCCTCCCTCCATCGTCAATGGGGAACTCCTTGCCGGGATTCCAGGTCGCCGGCGCCGCCTCCCTCCCGGGCTGGTGGACGTCTCTGGTCGTTTCGCACTCTCGTGGCACTCGCAGCACTCCCAACTGTTCTTGCCTGTTGTGGCGCAGACCCGGCCGAACTGAATGGGTTATCCTGCCGCCCTTCAGGTACCGGCGGCCTATTCGCCTGCCCCTGACGCGAACCACGCCCAGCTCCTCCAACGCTGTCTTTCGCGAACGCCCATTCCTGGTCCCGCACGCTTTCGAACTCCGCTGCCATCTGGGTGAGCTGCTGTAACGACATAAAATGCTGCCTCCGGACATACAAACGGTATTCCGGGGAAGAATTCTCGTATACCCGGTGCAACTCCTGTGCTGCGTCGTATCCAGCGTGACGCATGAGCAGCCTTTTCTCCACCAAGTCCTTGAATGTCTCCACGTGTCGCTGGTGACTGGACCTAATCTGGTCCTGCCTCCTGGGGAGGCAAAAAGAATTCCAGAAATTCCCTCCGGAAGACAGCCCAGGATGCGTCACTCAGTCCACTGGTGGGGAACCATGCAGCGGCCTTCCCGCACAACGCCTCGCTTATGGCTCCGGGCATATACGCGAGATCAATTCCGTTGGTCCTCGCTCGTTGCTCCAGGGTTTCCATAAACCCGAGCGGGTCCGACAGAACGTCATAGCGCATGTCCCATTTTCGGACCTGGTCCGCCACGCCCCTCAATGGGCGGGAATCCTCGTAGGCGGGGCCCCCCGCGTTCTTGAGGCCTTCCAAGCGCGCTAGCGCAATCCGGTGGCCTAGAGACATCTCTGTTGTGTCCGTGTGCATCTTCCAGCCGGATCTCCGGCGGGAATTTAGCATCCGCTGTTGAGGGTTCCCACGACGGCGGCTCCGCATGCCAGTAGAGGCGTGCATCCCGTAGGTCAGGCTCCGACCGTTGCCGCGATCCGGGACCGACGCCAAGTAACGCGCCCGTCCGAAGCGGCTCCTGAAGCCTGGCATATTGAGCTTCCAGCTCCGCCAGTCGCGCCCACGCCTCCGCCAAGTGGCCACCCGCCTGAACGAACGCGGCGAGCCTCTTCCGCAAGTCCTCCACGCGACCCCCATCATCCAAGTCGAATTCCCGGAGGATCGCCACGAGGTCGTCTCTGCGCCTGTAGTACACCCAGCGCACGCCTACCCAAGGATTTTTTGACTTACCTGATTCCATCCTGAATATCTCAGATTTGTCGCTTTCCTTGTGTTGTTCTATTTTTTTCTCCAGAAAAGGAATCCTGGCCCACGGTACCACGGAATCCCAGTCACTTCTACTCCTTGGCCTCGCTCTCTTTTCAGCTTCAGCCTCCGACTCATTGCAGCTCCGCATACACCAGGCGCTCACGCTGCTTGTCTTATTTTTTTTATTCCTTTTTCGAAAAATTCGGAATCTAGCCCAATGTGCGCACGTCGCTCTTCTAATTTTACATTTATTTATTTATTTACATTTATATATTTTTTTCGCTTTTTTTTTTCTTCAAGAAATTCGGCCCTTGGCCCACCGTGGACGAGTCTCTGTGTTGTTCTTGCTTGATTTTCACTATATATATTTTTTGTTCAGGAAATTCGGCCTCTGGCCCACTGTACACATGTCTCTCCGTATTTTGTTTTTATTGACTTTATATTTCTTTTTTTTCTCCTTTTTTTTTAATTATGTTTTGTTGCGGTGGCGATGTTAATCACATTTTCCCACAATCAACATTTTATTCGCGCACGAATCATCGGCTCGAGGCCCACTGTGCCGACGTCGCACCGCTTGCACGCAGCCGTTACACACTGCCCTTTCAACAACAAACAGCGGCACCCTGTACGCGTTTTCTGCGTCTCTTTTTGTTTCGTCGTTTTTTTTTTTCTAAGACGCGGGAGTATATTTCGGCGCGCGTCGACTGTACTATGCGCGTATGTATGTGTAGGCACGCGTCTGCCAAATTGCGCACTTGCGATAATGTGTGCGTCGCGACACTCTTCAACCGTTGTCTCCCCCCCCCGTGTGCCTTATTTACCCCTTGCTAACAAACTTTTCGCTACTGTTTTCAGCGCTGTACCATTTGCTCTTTTTTTCTCAAATTTTTTTTTGTTACTTGTGCTCTTGCTTGTACATTCTGGCGGGGCTTTATGTTTCCGATATTTAACGCATCCACAAACTGCAGGGTCCCTGCTCGGGCGCCACTTGTAAAGACGATTCCCAGCCGGGGTACAGATCTCAGTCTGCCCAGGGTTGCTCTTTGCAAGAAATTTGTTTAATGCAATGACGCTGCAGTTCGGGTGTGGAAGGTAACAATGCGCCGGGATAGTCCCACGGCAGGCGGGAAGAGACCCTCGCCTATCTACGGGAAAGGGGAAAGAGTTCAATGTGCCGGGATTGTCCCACGGCAGGCGGGAAAAGACCCTCGCCTATCTACAGGAAAGAAAATAGAGTTCAATGTGCCGGGATAGTCCCAAGGCAGGCGGGAAGAGACCCTCGCCTATTTACGAGAAAGAATAGAGCTCAATGCGCCGGGATAGTCCCACGGCAGGCGGGAAAAGACCCTTGCCTATTTACAAGAAAGTGGTTAGAGTTAGTGGAGAGAGAGGAAGAAACGCTTTGTGTTGTTTTCTTACAATCGTTTATTGCCCTGCTGCACTGCATAACGCCGGCCCTGGCGGCCGCTGCCATTAACTTACCTGCTGTGTTCTCTTTTCAGACGCGCCAACTTGCGACGTCTGCACACTTCTAGCTCCGATCGAAAAGTGACGCGACGCTCTCGATCGAGCAGCGCAGAAGCCGTCGCAGCACAACTCCACCACGAAAGCTCTCTCTTCACCACTGAGTTTTCGTGCAGAGTTGCTCCCGACGGCTCCCCGCGCTGCCGAGGGCGCCGCGTCCTTAATACAAACTCCTACCGCTATGAAACCTATAATTAAACCGCCTTCATTGGCGCCGAAAACAAACTGAAAATTTACATAAAATTCAATACTTAAAACTAACTAACTAAATTAACAATTCATGAGACGCCTTCATTGGCTCGCTTATCAGCTATTAATATAAAGACAAAAGTAAAAAATAACAATGTAAGGCGGTCAGTTCCGGGGCCGCCTTACAGAGTACCAATTTCGGTAGGAAGGTTTCTAGAGACGGCATTAATGCATTGTCATTAAGAATTTTGGGGTGCCACACCCCCTTTTCCCACAAAAAATAAAATACTTTTCAAACTTCATTGCCGATTATATGGCATATGTTCTTATCGTACAGTATTGTTATTTCACATTCATTTGAAGACAAAATATATCAAACTATCCTGAAAGTTACGTGTAAATCGGACAATAAACAAAACACCTGAATCTTCTAAACTACAAGAGCTAGAGCCACCAAATTTAGAATGAAAGTCCGTCTGCTTCGCGAGCAGATCAAGTTCATTTCAAATCTTTGCCACGCCCCCACCGCCCCCGCAAATTGTTAAAAACTTTTTTCACATCACCATAACTTGAAAACGATTAGAGCTAGAGCCTATAGCCTATAGCTCCCCATAGGACAAATCAGTCGAAAATTGGTGATTTGTATGGAGACATGAAGTTTTAGTTGAGCGATTGCAACCAACCTAACACATTGTGTGTATGTCAACATTATAACTATCCTCACCAAGTTTGGTCCGGATCGGACAACTATAGCCTATAGCTCCCATAGGACAAATCGGTCGAAAATTGGTGATTTGTATGGAGACATGAAGTTTTAGTTGAGCGATTGCAACCAAACTAACACATTGTGTGTATGGTACCATTATAACTATTCTCACCAAGTTTGGTCAGGATCGGACAACTATAGTCTATTACTAGCATAGGACTAATCGGTCGAAGATGGTTGATTTGTATGGGAAAACGCGCACTAGAAGGAGAACGGGGTCTTAACAGTCGGCTCGCTCGACTGTAGCCTTTCTTACTTGTTTTTATTTACTTTTTTTTGGAATCTTTCTATGTCTGAAATACCGTTTGTACTAGTTGTGATTGTTATGTTTACGTCCTATGGCACTAAGGCACTAAGGAATACCATTTTGGAAGACAGGTTCCCAAAGATGGCATAAATGCTTTACCGTACAAAATTTGTACTGCCACGCCCTCCTTTCCCACAAGAAATAAAAAAATTGTCCAACTTCTATGCCGATTTTAAGGCATATGTTCTTATCGTACGGTATTGCAATTTAAGATTTGTGTGGAGACATATAATGTCAAACTATCTGTCTGTCCGTCTGTCTGTCCGTCTGTCCGTATGAACAAACAGATTTCGGAGATGGTAAGAGCTACAAGTTTAAATTTGGTCTCTATCGACTCGATATTAAGTCAGTCAATATAATAATCTTTTTTTTTCGATGCCACGCCCCATTCGCCCACAATGAGCAAAAAACTAGACATACCTCGTAAAAAATTGACGTTTTGGGCGAATATCTCAGTACCTATGGGACGTAGGAACACCAATTTTGGTATGTATGTTCCTTGAGACGGCATAAATGCATTGTCATTAAAAATTTTGGACTGCCACGCCCCCTTTACCCACAAGAAATAAAATAACTTTCAAACTTCTATGCCGATTTTAAGGCATATGTTCTTATCGTACGGTATTGCAATTTAAGATTTGTGTGGAGACATATAATGTCAAACTATCTGTCTGTCCGTCTGTCTGTCCGTCTGTCCGTATGAACAAACAGATTTCGGAGATGGTAAGAGCTACAAGTTTAAATTTGGTCTCTATCGACTCGATATTAAGTCAGTCAATATAATGATCTTTTTTTTTTCGATGCCACGCCCCGTTCGCCCACAATGAGCAAAAAACTAGACATACCTCGTAAAAAATTGACGTTTTGGGCGAATATCTCAGTACCTATGGGACGTAGGAACACCAATTTTGGTATGTATGTTCCTTGAGACGGCATAAATGCATTGTCATTAAAAATTTTGGACTGCCACGCCCCCTTTACCCACAAGAAATAAAATAACTTTCCAACTTCGATGCCGATTTAAAGGCATACGTTCTTATCGTACAGTATTGTTATTTCACATTCGTTTGAAGACAGAGTATATCAAACTATCCTGAAAGTTGCATCTAAATCGGACAATAAACAAAACAGCTAGACGCGTAACAAAGTTGATAATTGGACGCAATGCCAACACATGTGTGCAAGCGATATAGAACCATCCAAACATATGAACGAACCTTTACGCTGCTTGCAGCGCTGCCCGCGGATTTTAGCCGCCCCGACCAATGGTATATGTATGCATATACACATATACATATTTATGTGCATTTGTATAATGTCAAATGTGTATCTATGTATATATGTGCATCCATACAAAAAGATGTTTTTGTTTCAACGTTTTTAACTGCAAGTACTATCAGTTAATATTCTGGGATATCTATTTTATTAAAATAATTGAGTATAAAATGCAGAGAGTATTATACGGTCGGGCGAGCTCGACTGAACATTTCTTTCTTGTTTTTTTATACTCTCTGCAAGAGAGAGTATATTGGGTTTGTGAAAAGTATGTAACAGGCAGAAGGAGGCGTGGCAGACCCCATAAAGTATATATATTCTTGATCAGCATCACAAGCCGAGTCGATATAGCCATGTCCGTCTGTCCGTCTGTCTGTCCGTCTGTCCGTCAGTCTGTCCGTCTGTCCGTATGAACAAACAGATTTCAGAGATGGTAAGAGCTACAAGTTTGTATTTGGTCTCTATCGACTCGATATTAAGTCAGTCAATACAAGATTCATTTTTTTTCGATGCCACGCCCCGTTCGCCCACAATGAGCAAAAACTAGTAACACCTCGTAAAAAGTTGATGTTTTAGGCGAATATCTCGGTAACTATGGCACCTAGGAACACCAATTTTGGTATGCAGGTTCCTAGAGACGGCATAAATGCATTATTTAAAATTTTGAACTGCCACACCCCCTTTTCCCACAAGAAATAAAATAACTTTCAAACTTCAATGCCGATTTTAAGGCATATGTTCTTATCGTACAGTATTGTAATTTCACATTCGTTTAAAGACAAAATATATCAAACTATCCTGAAAGTTGCATATAAATCGGACTTTGAATAAAGCGCTGCCCGGAAATGCTGGCCGTGCCGTCCAATTGGATATGTATTAAATATACATACATACATATGTGAGTGCAAACATGTAATGTCAAATGTATATGTGCATACATACAATCAGATGTTCTTGTTTCAACGTCTTTTACTGCAAGTATTATCAGTTAATATTTTTGGAAACCGATTTAATTAAAATGATCGGGATGAAATGCAGAGAGTGTTCTACGGTCGGGCGTGGTCGACTGTACTTGTCTTTCTTGTTTTTTTTTTTTGGTTTTTGTATTGGTAAGTTGTTCTTTTTAAAATAAAAATTTGTTCTTTGTAAGGTGCAGTATTTAAGTCAACATTATTTTCTCACAGTGTAAGGGAAAAAAGCTCACTCGAAAACAAATTAAGTAGCAAAAGGGACATGCAAAAATCTAAGCGAGATGCATGCTTTACCTCTCGCTCGCACTTGTTTCTAAACGGACAACGCACAAAGCAAGCGAAGCAATAGCAAAAGAAACAGCGTGCACTGTAATAACGACTGTACGTTGGCAGTGAATCTAAGCATTGCGTTATTTTATTGTAATGACTGTCCAGCTTCATAATCGTATAAGTTAATAAAAAGATAATTCGAACACGTGTCATTTTTTGAACAAGTGTCTTAAATAAGTTAAAGTTGAACAAAAATCATAAGAAATTTAAGTTAAAGCAGCAAAAGCTACGCCATACCCTGCAACTGTCCCTGAAATAAAAGGTAATAACATATTTATACATTAGGCAGGCCGTCGCCGACTACTACAGTGCTCGCTGTGCAGCCATTCAAAACTGTATTCACAGCGGCGCGATATTGGGATCGTGCCTGCTCAACTCCTGCCGGATTTACAGGTGACTGGAAGGCTTTACAGTGTTGCCGTAAACGGGAGTGCACCTCGCCACCTCGTGGCGGTCACATTTTGACTGTGGGCCACGATTGATAATTGGTTTTTTAAGTTGTAAAGCAAACGCGTTGATTCTTTTGCGGATATCAAAAATAAATGATTCAAAAATTGTAATGTTCTGAACCGCACCACTTTTAGGGCAAATTCGCGAGCTCAATCCTAAAAAGTCACTTGGTCGTATTCAGTGTTCTTAAGCTTTTGAATTTAGTCAGTCTGTATAATTATACCCGTTACTCGTAGAGTAAACGGTTATATTACCCGTAGAGTAAAAGGGTATATTGTAATCGTTGGAATATATTTAACAGGGAGAAGGAGGCGTGGCAGATGAAAGATAAAATGCCCAGTCAGTACAAGTTTGTTTTTGTTTTTTGACACGCCCAAATTTGGGAGTTCTATTTTCATACAGAGGTAAAAACAGTTCAAAATATCATGTTTAATTATAGAAAACTTGTTTTTTAGCTATGCTATCTTAACCATATTTACACAGAAAAAGCTCGTACGGAAGCACATATGTTGAACAAGTTTGATCCAACAACTATATCGTATAGTTCCCATAGGGACAATCGGTCAAAAATACGCTTCAATATATGGTTATATATGGTTCCTACAATGTCTACTACTCCTCTTTTGATTCTATTATTTGGTGTAATACATTTTATTTTTGCTCTAATTAAGTTGATTTCTGTGAACAACTGATTTTTTTCTGTTAAATTAACGCTTATTATATTTGTTTCTATTTGGTTCCATTCTATTTGGCAACGCCGTGGTCTTCTTCGCACAACACAGATTGGTATTTATTTCATTCACCAGCAATGTCTCCAGAATTTATTTGTTGTTCCATCCAGCAATCTCACCACTCAAACAATCAAATCATAAACTAATTTTCTTTTTATACATCAATTGTATATTTTTTCTCTCTACCATATGAACGAACTAGTTCTTTCTACTAACTCTTGAAAGAAAAGGAGTTACCAGACTATTGATGAGCAGAGCGCTATTGGACTATCGGCTGATCTTTTCAATACACCTCCTCAAAAGCTCTATGGTCATATTTAAAATGTTTTGGATTAAAAAAATGCATTTATATAATTGAAGTTACAATTCGAGTTTTTCTCTGGGAAAGCACTTGATCCAACATTTGTTGCATGAATTGAGGAAACCCAGTAAAACCTAATTAGATCAATAAATTAAAAATAAAACATAAAGTAAGAAAAATTTTTTAGTGACAAAATTCAAATGATGAAACTTAACAAATTAAATATGCTTTCAGGAAAAATATTAAGCAAAATTAAATTTTAAATGTTAAACAAAATTCAAATGAAGAAATCTAACACGTTAAATTAAATTTAATTTTCAGAAATCAAATTAATAAGGAACTTTTAATAGCAATTCAGTTAAATTCAAAATCAGTTCTTATATTGTTTGGTATATTGTGTCATTGCAATCTATCAGTCGCATAGACCCAGTTTTCGTCTAAGTTGTGTCAGTACATCCGCAAGTTGATGTACTAAGTCTAATAAAGATTTTACCCACAAAACCTCTCTGACAGCTTCAATCAGTGCTATGTTTTCAGTTTCTGTTTATGCTCCCACTGAATTTTGCTTTCTAGTACTCCAATAAACTAGATTTGTTTCAAACATTTTAAACAAATACCCTGTTGTACTTTTCCTGTCTAGTTGACTTCCACCCCAGTCTGAGTCTACAAATCCAATAAAGAAGTCTTCACACTTTTCGAATCTTGTGAATGTTAGTTTTATGTCGATAGTTCTCTTTAAATATCGTAATACTCTTTTTAAACTAAGCCAAGGCCATTTTTTATTCTTTTGACTATATCGATATACTCAGATCTGGTCTTGTACACATCACATACGTAAGACATCCAATTAATTTCTGGCAAGGACTATTATCCTTTTCATCTGAGTTTAACAATTCAAAATTTAGCTCAGTTGGAAGTGGAGATTTGTCAGAATTAAACTTGTCCATATTAAATTTCATAAAAATGTTTTTTAGGTAAGCTAATTGACTCAGTTTAATTCGATTATCTGTTCCACTAATCTTAATATCTATGAAATACTTTATTTCTAACAAGTCAGTCATTTGAAAATTGCTCACTAGATATTTATTTGTTTATTTATTAACGCAGACTAAAACCAGTCGCGAGTATTTAACTATATGATTACGGTATTGTATAGATATATAGTTTAGATTTAGATTATATTAAAAGTAATTATTAAAAAATTTTAAATTAAATCAAACTGAAATTAAATAAGATAGTAATTAGACCATTAATCTGGGAATAACAAGCAAAGAAATTGATCCAACATTTGTTGCAAGGGTTGGGAAAAACCCAGAAAACCGAATCAGATCAATATAAATATGCCAAAACTAACACGAAAGATATCTGATTTTAGGGAAAGAATGAATGCCAGAGACTCCATTCTTACTGCCCTTGGAAATCAGAGATATAACGGAGTTGGCTGTAAAGATAAGCTTAAAGATGGGAGAGAGAGAGAGAGATGTGTCAATCAATCTATAATGTTCATTATAATAAGCGCATAATATTCAAAAACGATTGTGCAAAGTGTAATAAGTAGTGCATGTAGGAAGAGATAAAGGGTCCACATAGTGGCCCTGGTGGGAATATTAAATTTAAGGCGTTCTAAAAGAGATGGGGAGCAGATATCACCGATTATTAATTTATGGAGGAAGATTACTCCAAGAACTCTTCTCCGATTAGTAAGGGATGCAAGATTCAGAAGCAAGAGTCTGTTAGTATAAGATAGAAGGCAAAGATTAGGGTCCCAATTAAGTTCACGAAGCGCGAAGAGTAAAAACTGCATCTGCACTGACTTAATTAATGCTTGACTATGAGCATGTTGAGGAGACCAGACACATGAACAATACTCAAGAATGGGACGGACTAGGGATGTGTAAAGAAGTTTGGTGACAAATGGATCATTAAAAAGGCATTTAGAAGAACTTAGGTTCAAGTGATTAGTTAAACACCAGTTGTGCATAGAATTTAAGTCATCTTAAACAAGCGAATGATCTGGGGGATCCTAATAAGACAATAATAACTTCACGTTGTCAGCATACATAAGTATGCGACAATGGGCTAGTGAAGAAGGAAAGTCATTTATAAAAAGATTAAAAAATAGGGGGCCTAGGTGACTAACCTGGGGAACTCCAGAAGTAACGAAGACAGATTTAGATAGGGCTAATCTAAATATAACTCTTTGGGTCCTACCTGTAAGATAAGATGATATCCACAGAAGAAGGGAAGGTGAGACGCCTAAAATGCAGAGTTTATGTAGAAGGATTTTATAGTTTACAGAATCAAACGCTTTACTGAAATCAGTATAGCTGACATCAGTTTGCATTCAATTAAGGAATACCTCATTTACAAAAGAGGTAAATTCCAAAAGAACTAGCTTCGATAGACACTATTCCAACGATTGAAATCAGAAATTTTTTGAAGAGCATCAGGATAGATGTTAAGAGACAAACATATTAAAGCGAAACAAGAACACAGGCGACATAACCGTGCTCATCGTTTCGCTGACTGAGGCAGACTTAATTGTTTTCGCCTTTTGCTGAGCGGCGATCGACTTGTCGGTGCGCTGGAGCGTTCGGCTTTTTGCCGAAGCTCTCTGGGGGTCTAAAAGCAGCGTAGCGTTTGCTTTCAAAAAATCTTGCGTTTGACGCATCTATGTGTTGTATGGTTAGTGATATTTATTTAAATTGTGCACTTTAATTTATTTATATATTAATATACATATTTGGCGTTTCTCTTTATTCCGCTATTCGCTAAGATCTGGATATGTTCGGTGGTGGGTTTTGACCTTTGTTTCTCACTTTTCGCTTCAGTTCTTCCACATAAGCAAAAGCGCGGTTAGCAGGTATATACATACAGTTGGTGAATTTAACTTGCGCTGTTTTACTTTACTTATTCGTTCATAGTTTTTCTTGCAACAGGGCTGCTTATGCCCACACATCAGCGCTAACAGACATACATACATACATATGTACGCTGAGCGCTGCAACTTCGTATAGTTGTTATTGGCAAATCGTTCGCCTACATATACGTGTGTTGTTGTTGTTTTGCATAGAGCGCAGTCCACTCCTGTTTAACTATAATCAGCCGAATATCGCTAATTGTGTGATTATCGTTGAGGAGTCAATTGTGAGGTCGAGTGTTATATTGTTTGTTGTTACTGCCAGCGCATATCTGCATACGCGGTGCTGCTTTAGCTTCTCTTATCTCTGTGATTCGAGAAAGCAGTCTACTTAGTCAGCTGATTAAACTTTACTCATCTGATTATCTTTGTTAGCCAACGGTGTTGATCGGCTAACTATCTTTAATCAGCTGATTATCTTTAATCATCTGATTATCTTCGCTCATATTATCGGTCAACTATCCGTAATCAGTTGATTATCTTTAATCATCTGATTATCTTCGGTCATTCGATTCTTTATAAGCTGATTTTCTTGATGTAGTACACTTACGTGCACTCAAATAGATCCACATTTTTAAAGGAAAAAAAAGTTTTTAATATGGCGCACAAATCGGATCCGAATGATACCGTTCTGGTTGGCGAGGAAACTTGTCTCAGTACTCGTTTAAACCAATTATTCGTAAAATTAGAAAAAGTAGAGAGAGACATCGAGAGACAACGGAGTGCACTCGTTAATAAAATGGTGAACCCAAGCAATTTTGAGATTCAGTGCTGGCTAGACATTCTGAATTCGTACATTTCTAAAGCCATGGACCTTCCGTCAGGGATCAATGAAATAGATCCTGACAATACTAGCCGCGCAATGCTGAAGGAAACGTTTATTCTGGCTCGATCATCTTAAATGTCTGCCCTTAGCGCGTACCACACGTCCGAAAACGTACCTCCAGTATTTCGCCATTCTCACCTGCCCAAACTTAAGTTGCCTAAATTCAGTGGTTTATCGGTCTTTTTAATAGTTTGGTAGATTCTGATCGCTCGCTATCAAAAATTGAAAAGTTCAACCATTTGATATCGTGCTTATCAGAGGAGGCGTTGGGTACCATCAGAGCTTTCCAGGTGTCTGATGCAAATTACCCAAAAGCATTAGAGAGCCTAAGTAGAGTATACGATAGCAATTGTCTGATATTTTTTGACACCCTCGCCCAGTTGTTCGATATTGACCAATGTATAAGCCATCGGCAATTGGAATTCGCACGATGGTGGACTCTATATCGGCAATTTTTGATTCGCTAATGTCCGTTGGGAATGAGCAGGATAGTCATGTCATAGGTAGATCCTCATTCGAAATCGAAGTATGAGGAGGAGTCTGAGCTTGACTATAACACATTGCCAATATGGGGCGATTGTGTCGCGGCTTTGAACAGGCGATATCAGCATTTATCTGCCGAAGAGAGTTCGAAGTCCAGGATGAAGCAGAAATCCGACATGAAGTAAGCAAAAAAATCGTCATTTGCGTGCACAAATATAAAGAAAGCAGTTGAACCCCAATGCAATTTTTGTTCCACCAGGAACTCTACGTCATTCCACACCAATGCGTCTTGAGACCTGACAGTAGTTCCACCAAACTTCAAGTAGTATTTGACGCATCTTGTAAGACAACATCGTCACACTCTCTGAACGATTTACTCATGGTTGGGCCTACGATTCAGAGGGATCTAATTTTGTCACTTCTAAGGTTCCGTCTGAGCCGATATGCCCTCACGGCAGACGTTAAAAAGATGTATCGTCAAGTAAGCATATCCCATGACGATCGACGATTTCAGCTAATTGTTTGGCGCGCAAATCCATCAGATGAGCTTCAAATTTATCAATTGAACACGGTGACTTATGGAACTGCGTTTGCACCATTTTTGGCCATCAGAGCTGGCCATCAAGAGCTGGGTTTGAGCCATAAAAACACCCACGCTCTTGCTTCAGAAATCATTTGTAACGATTTCTACGTCGATGGTATGCTTACTGCAGCTGACGATGTTAAAACAATAAACAAGATATGTAAAGAATTGCCCGAAATTCTCGAATCAGGCGGATTTCAGTTGGCAAAATGGTTTTCGAACCATCCAACTTTCGTAAAAGAATTCGAATCGGAGAAACTTTTGAGTTTCAATGATGCCTATTCGAGAAAAACGCTTGGCATAAGGGGGACAACAACATTGGATACTTTCCAGTATCAATTGTATGATAGTTTTACTAAGTTAAGTCCCACCAAGCGAAATATATTGTCAGATGCTGCACGAACGTTTGATTTGATAAGCCCGATTAGCATAAGGGCAAGAATTCTGCTTCAAGAGCTATGGCGCGTGCAATTGTCCTGGGATGATACAATGCCCATGGAAATGTATAGCGGATAGGTAAGTTCAAGGAGAATGTCCTTAAACTAGGTAGAGTTCAAATTCCCAGGTACACTTACGCCAGCTCCGATACAAGAATACAAGTGCACGAATTTGCGGACGCATCCAGTCAAGCATACGGGTGCTGCATTCATCTGCCGATTGCTAACGGCAAAGGCAAAAGTCGCTCCACTAAAATCTAAGTCCATTTTTAGACTTCAACACTCCATAAGGCATATACTGGACCGATGTCCAATCGAGAGTGTGAATTTCTGGACTGATTCAGAGATCACACTACATCGGATAAATACCTCCCCTTCAACATTAGCAACATTCGTAGCCAATCGAGTGTCAGGCATCCAAGAGAGGACACAGAACGTATCTTGGAGACATGTGCCAACGTCAAGTAATTCAGCTGATTTGGCGTCGAGAGGGTGTGACGTTCATGAACTGTTACAGTCAATTTGGTTTGAAGGCCCGCCATTTTTCTGCAAGGATAAAGAACAATGGCCTCACAATGAACACTTCAATATACCAAAGGAGTTAAAAGAGAGTGAGTGTAAAAAGTCAGCACTCGTCTGTTTGGTTAACAGCTCGAGTTGGTTAGCTGATTTTGTGTCCCGGTTTTCGTCATGTCGCAAAATGGTTCGAATAGTTGCGAACATGTACAGATTGGTATCGAAGACAAACCGAGAAACACATGCTGTCGAACTAGGCCCAAAGGAATTAAATTTCGAATTTTTGAAACTGCTAGAACTAGTTCAGCGAACAGAGTTCAAGGTTGAATTCGATAGGCTCTAAAAGGGCAACATTGTGCAACCAAGTTTGCAATCATTGACTCCGTTCATCCATAAGTCAGACGAGTTTGGACGGAGAATGTCGTGAGCACGAGTAGGAGGCAGACTGTTGAACGCGCCATTAGATTATGATGCCAAGTTTACAGTCCTAATGCCAAAAAATTGTTTGCTTAGGCAACTGTATTTGAGATAGTTGCACATCGGAAATTGTCATGCAGGAGCAAAGACGATGATTGCATTACTCAGGCAAAGGATTTGGCTATTGAATGCTCGAAGGTTATGGAGCAAATTATGGAGAATTTGCCGGCCGACCGATTTTCACGGTTCGGCCATTCAACGTTTGTGGAGTATACTTTTGTGGTCCACCTGTTCACCTGGAACTTGTAGCAGACTTATCCTCTTATGCCTTTCTATGTACTTTGAACAGCTCCTTCGACCGGCAGCAGGGCTGGCTGCAGCTATTTGCAGCGGAGCGAGGGATGGAATGGAGGTTCATACCTCCGAGAGCGCCGCACTTCGGAGGACTGTGGGAAGCAGCAGTGAAGTCGGCCAAGCATCTGCTAATGCGGCAGATCGGCAGCGCATCGCTCACCGAAGCCGAGGTCAGAGGTCACCTGGCCGACGTGGAGGCGATATTAAACTCATACACCTCTGGGCAGCGATCCCAGCGACGGAGAGGCGCTCACCCCAGGCCATTTCCTCATCGGACAGACGCTTCGTTCGCTGCCGCAATGGTTCGACTGGGCCAGACGAAATATCTTAATTTCGTGCTCTCGCAGGTGGCAACTGCTCTCCACGCTCAGACAGCGCTTCTGGCAAGCGTGGTCGAAGGGCTACGTCCACAATCTGCAGCAGCGAGGGAAATAGAAGGAGGTGCTCGACGACATAAAGATTGGAGGACAACACGAGGACAACACGTCTCCCTTGAATTGTCTAGATGTGTAAGCGAATCTCTTATATTTAAGTTAGCCAGTAAGTTCTTGTTTTCGGCAATGCAGCTGTCGCGAGCGGCTGGCAGTTGATTTGTACGTTTCGCATTAACCACATGCACGCCGCCAGCCTCTCCGCGTTTGCCAGTCTTAATAAATTGTTATTTTACGAAATTGCAATTTGTCTAATTTAACTTAGTTAAATGTTTGTTTTCGATAATAAAATTTTTGGTCTATTACAATTTCTTCGATTTAATTTTCGTTTTGATTTAATTCAGTATCTTTTTCAATATTTGATTGAATGCTTTTGGTTCTTAAAATTTATTATAATTTTCTTGGAATATTTTTAGAACCCGTACTCTAAAAAAGGGGTCTACTAGGTTTGTCTGAAGCGAAATAAAGTTTATATATTCTTGATCAGCATGAACAGTGTAAGGCGGCCCCAAAATTGACCGCCTTACATTATCATTTTGGCTTTGTATTATAAATTAATAGTTTTAAGAATGGAATACTGTTTAGTATTTAAGTTTGTTTTCGCGCCACTGAAGGCGATAGTTGCATAGCACCTAGCATTAAGATTTTGTATTAAGGACGCGGCAGCCTCTATCGGCAGCGCGGGGAGCGGTCGGGTGCAACTCTGCGCTACGACGGGCTGTCGGACCCGCTCGGGTTTATTGAAACCCTGGAGCAACGAGCAAGAACATAGGAAAGGCCGCTACATGGTTCCTCATGAGTGGATTGAGGGACGCATCCTGGACTGTCTTCCGGAGGAAATTTCTGGAGTTCTTCCTGCCTCCCCGGTACCTAGAGCGTCTGGAGGACCAGATTAGGTGCCGTCGCCAGCGACGCGGGAAAAAATTCAAGGACTATTTGGTGGAGATAAGGCTGCTCATGCGTCGTGCTGGATACGACGCGGCACAGGAATTGCACCGGATATACGAAAACTCCTCCCCGGAATACCGATTGTATATCCGGAGGCAGGATTTTGCGTCGTTGCAGCAACTCACCCAGATGGCAGCAGAGTTCGAGAGTGTGCGGGATGAGGAATGGGCGTTCGCGAAGGGCAGCGTTAGACGAGTTGAGCGTGGTTCACACTATGGGTATGTGAATCGGCCGCCGGTACCCGAAGAGCGGCAGAATAATCCTTTCAGGTCGGCGATAGGAGGGCCCTTAGCGCAGGCATCCTGCAGAGAGGCGCTTCCAGAGACGACCCAGACAGAAGCCGTCAACCAGAGGATGACACACAACGAAGGAGCAAGGTACGATCTGCGTAGAGCGTGCCATCGATGTGGACAAACGGGGCATTTCGCTCGGGAGTGCGAGGATCACCTTCGGCCGGGTCTGCGGCAAACCAGGCAAGAGCAGTTGGGAGTGCTGAAAACGACTAGAGGCGTCCCCCAGCCCGGGAGGGCGGCGACATGGAATCCCGGCATTGACGATGGAGGTAGGCAAGATCGCCGCAAAGGTGTCAATTGGTGACCATGAGATTGCGGCCACGGTTGACACAGAGGCGACGAGGAGCTTCATCAGCGGAGATTGGGTGAAGCAGTGCGGAGTACGAGGAGATTTGGTGGAGGAGCGCGCGCGAATCCAGCTGGCGGATGGGTCGGCTTTGGATGCGACAGGCGCGCTTAAATTGAAGGTCAGCTTCGCCGGAGAAAGCGTAATATTAAGGATGTTGGTAATGCCCATCATGTTGGATCATGCCATTCTGGGCATGGATTTTTTGTGCCTCATGGGCACCACAATTAGCTGCGGACGGAAGGAAGGAGCAGAGCAGTGTGGCAAGCCGGCGTTTCTCATGGAAGAACGCCCACTGATAGAAGTTATCCCGCTCTCCAAGCCGGGATTGACCGCTCGGGCACGCGCATTTGAGGGAAACGAGGAGAATGGATCAGAGGAACAGGCAACGAAGGGCGGAAACAGGTCGCCGAAGGCCGGAACAGCGTCTTCACCTGGAGTACGGAGGATGAATATGGAGGAAGCGAACGAGGAGAATGGTTCGGAGGAACAGGCAACGAAGGGCGGAAACAGATCGCCGAAGGCCGGAACAGCGTCTTCACCTGGAGTACGGAGGATGGGAATTGAAGAAGCAAACGAGGAAGTAACTCCCGTCTCCCGGTCTGCCGCAGTCCAGCTGGACCCGAGGGAGAAGGAGGAAAGGATGAAGGAAATCTCCGATGTAGCTCGAAGCAATCGTCAACGGGCATCGAAGGACCAGAGAAGGTCCTACAAAAGCAGAAGAAGAGAGTGGCGCCCTGGGATTAGAGATGCAATCTGGTCGAGGCAACACCAGCTGTCTTGTGATGGCCCCAAGTATGGAGGGCCCTGACGGGTGGTACACTTTATTTCCCCCAAAATCGTGCTACTCGCCCAGCAATGCGAGCGTAAGAGAAGGGAGGTCAACCTAACCGCTTTAAGGCCTTTCTTTCAGAGCACAGATGGGGAATACTCAGATTCCCCCGATGAGGGCGAGGCACAGCAAGACCGCAGCGAGGGTGGCGCATCAGGAGAGCCAACGCAATGGACGACGAGGGCGAGGTACAGCGAGACTGCAGCAGGAGATAACGGCCACAGAAGGGAGCAACTGCCGCCGCACGCACTTCAAGGTGGACAACGCCGATTAATAGTTTTAAGAATGGAATACTGTTTAGTATTTAAGTTTGCTTTCGCGCCACTGAAGGCGATAGTTGCATAGCACCTAGCATTAAGATTTTGTGTTAAGGACGCGGCACCCTCTATCGGCAGCACGGGGAGCGGTCGGGTGCAACTCTGCACGAAAGCTCAGTGGTGAAGAGAGAGCTTTCGTGGTGGAGTTGTGTTGCGACAGCTTCCGCGTTGTTCGATCGAGGGCGTCGCGTCACTTTTCGATCGAGCCTGGGAGTGAGCAGACGTCGCGAGTTGGCGCGTCTGCCAATAGCAAGTAAGTTGGCGGCCACGTGCCGATAGGATTCCGTTAGGCGGTGCAGCAGGGCACCGTAGGGAACAGTTGTAACAATTAGCATAAGAATAAAGGATTGTATTGAAGATAACTGGAGTGCTTTCTTTCTGCTCTCTCTACTAACTCTAAACACTTTCCTAGTAGATAGGCGAGGGTCTCTTCCCGCCTGCCGTGGGACTATCCCGGCGCATTGAACTCTATTTTCCCTGTAGATAGGCGAGGGTCTCTTCCCGCCTGCCTTGGGACTATCCCGGCACGTTGCCCATCCAATTGTCCCTAGCAGTATTCTGTTCAGTAGTTGTTCTTGCTCTTTCTCACATTTCCCGCACCCGAAATGCAGCGTCATTGCATTAAATAAATTTTCTTGCAAAGAGCGACCCTGGGCAGACTTAGATCTGTACCCCGGCTGGGAAAAGTCTTTACAACAGTCAAGTCGATATAGGTCTGTATGAACAAAAGGATCTCAGAGACTAAAAGAGCTAGAAAGGTCGCAAATGAATGATAAAATGACCAAGCTGTTCAAGTTTGTTTTTGTATTTGACACGCCAACTTTAGGGCGTTTTTTGTTCATACAAAGGTAAAAACAGGTGAAAAGAAAACAAATTATTCAATGGAATATAAATAAATATAAATATATAAATATATATCCTTTCATTTTTTCTAAATTTCCTTTTTAACAGTTACACCGCCTGGATGAAATACAATTGTAAGTTCTGCTTCCTGCATCTTTTTAACTGATATCAAATTTTTGGGTATGTCAGGGCAATATAGGACATCCTTTAGTTCAATGCTTTCATTTGTGTTTGTACGCAATTTCACTGTGCCTTTCTTAATTGCATAAATGAATACATTAATTTTTGCAACAGAAATTTTAATCGGTTCACCCAGTTCAGTGACAGTTTTGAATAATTTTTCATTGTTGTCTAAATGGTCAGAAGCACCGGAGTCCATTAAGAATCCAACATCATGTCCACTGCTTGCGCATTTCAACATAACTGCAATGCCTTGGTTGCATGATTGAACCTGTGCATTTGTCATCTGTGCTTGCTTGTCATTTTCTTGGTTTTCTTTTTCTCTTTTTAAAGCAACACAATCCTTTATGCTTGCCACAATGAAAGAATTTCTTCAGATTCATAAATTCTATTTTTGTTTCGAATTTACTGATTTTCTTATTGGGGAATTGAGACCTAAAATCTTTCTTTTCAGCTTGCATTACCTTTTAACTAGTATCTTTGCTAATATTTTTAGACCCCGTACTGTAAAAAAGAGTAGATTGGCTTATTAAATTTGTCTGAAGCGAAATGTGCGTAACAGACAGAGGGAGGCTTTTCCGACCCCATAAAGTATGTATATTCTTGATCAGTATCAACAGCCGAGTCGATATGGCGATGTCCGTCTGTCTGTCTGTCCGTTCGTCCGTATGAACACCTGGATCTTCTAAGCTACAAGAGCTAGAGCTACCAAATTTGAAAGTCCGTCTATATGTCAGGCAGATCACGTTTATTTCAAATTTTTGCCACGCCCCCAACCACCCCCGAAAATTGTAAAAAACTTATTTCTCATCACAATAACTTGAAAACGTCTAGAGACCAAATTCACACATTATGTGTATGGTACCATTATAACTATCCTCACCAAGGACAAACCGGTCGAAAATTGGTGATTTGTATGGAGACAGGAAGTTTGAGTTGAGCGATTGCAACCAAACTAACACATTATGTATATGGTACCATTATTACTATCCTCACCAAATTTGGTCCGGTCGGACAACTATAGCCTATAGCTCCCATAGGACAAATCGGTCGAAAATTGGTGATTTGTATGGAGACATGAAGTTTTAGTTGAGCGATTGCAACTAACCTAACACATTATGTGTATGGTACCATTATAACTATCCTCCCCAAGTTTGAGCCTGATCGGACAACTATAGCATATAGCTCCCATAGGACAAATCGCTCGAAAATTTATTTTTTGTTCGGCTCTTTTACAGTCGGCTTCCTCGACTGTAGCCTTTCTTACTTGTTTAATTTAACTTCATGATCTAGCAGTCTGTTTTTAACAAACGCCAAAGTTAAACTTTGTTCTGCCAATGCTTCAATCGCTGATATTACTCCATCGTACGAGCATGGGAAAGTAAGTAATAAGTGAGACACTTTGTCCATTTCTTCGACTTTGGCGCCAGACGCTTGAAATTCGGCAATGAGATCATCGAGCAAAGAAAAATTATTTAACAACTGAGTATCTCCCTTAAGCTTTAAAGACAGCAATTGCTTGCGAGTAGACAATTGCGAAGCCAAACTCTTCCTTTCATATATTGAGTTTATTTTTTTTGCAGAGTCGGTGCTATTAGCATTATTGAAAAATGAGTCGCTTAAGTACTCAATAATTACAATAACTATTAGATTTTGCATAAGCAACACACGCCAATTTATAAGAAAAGAAATTTCATTATTTCTAATTTTCCCTTTTTTAACAGTTACATCTCCTTCATGAAATACAATTGTAAGACCTGCTTATTGCATCTTTTTAACTGATATACAATTTTCGGGTATGTCAGGGCAATATAGGACATCCTTTAGTTCAATGCTTTCATTTGTGTTTGTACGCAATTCCACTATGCCTCTCTTAATTGCATAAATGAATACATTATTTTTTACAACAGAAATTTTAATCGGTTCACCCAGTTCATTGACAGTTTTGAATAATTTTTCATTGTTTGCTAAATGGTCAGAAGCACCGGAGTCCATTAAGAATCCAACATTATGTCCACTGGTTGCACGATTCAACTCGCAACACGTCTCACCCTCCTTCTGCTTACGCATATCGAACCTGTAGTTCTTCAGAACTTCATTTGGCTAAGATTTTCGGCTTCTTTTCATGATCACAACCGTAAATATCCATAGTCATTTCCAAACGCTGCACCCATCGTACAATTGTCTTAACATTTAAATGCCTAAAAATTTAAGAAAGCTGTTCCAGTATTCTGTTCTGTCATTATGTTCTTTGTTGTACTGTAAAAACATAGAAGTCTGCTGTGCCGTTTGTACCGTAAAAAAGTGCGCACTTGTTCCTTTTTCCTCGTCGCTAAATTTGTTATGTCTGCATTCATTCAGCTTTATTTCATAACTAGCTTAGTTTACATTATACTTAATGATTATTTAGAGTGAAGATATTTATGTGCGACGATTATGTTATATTAATCGATGCTACAAATCGCTTAGCTTAGTTTACATTATACTTAATGATTATTTAGAGTGAAGATATTTATGTGCGACGATTATGTTATATTAATCGATGCTACAAATCGCTACTTCGATTTTTAATTTTGTATTATTTTATTTAGACGTTGATGTACTAACGGGGCAGTACATTCAAGTCGCCCAACAACATCAAGCAACGTGCTTGTTAACCCGCGGAGCCCTGCAAATAATGCAGCCACTTCCCGCCCAACCGATCGAGCGGCACACCGCATAACGTACGGTTAACGAAAAACGTGAAACGTATTTATTATTAAAAAACGATTACAATATAATAAAAATACATTACAATATGACAAAACATTACAGTACGACAAAATATATAATAATTTTTGTATGTAAACTATATTACTTAAGATCTAGACAGGTGAGAAAGAATAGAATCTCTAATGAAAGGGATAGAAGTGGAACTACCTACAACTCGAGAAAGTTTGTTGTAGTTACTACACAATATTCGGAAAGGATTATGGACAGCAAAGTTAGTAGTACAGGGTTGAAGAGTAAGGGGAAGAAAGTTTCTAGTGGGTCTGATCGGCACAGCGAAATTAATCTGGCTAATTAATTCAGTGGTAAGATGGTAAGAGCTACAAGTTTGAATTTGGTCAGTATCGACTCGATATTAAGTCAGTCAATACAAGAATCTTTTTTTTCGATTCCACGCCCCATTCGCCCACAATGAGCAAAAAACTAAACACACCTCGTAAAAAATTGATATTGTAGGCGAATATCTCATTAACTATGGCACTTAGGAACACCAATTTTGGTATGCAGGTTCCTAGAGATGACCTTAATTCATTGTCATTTAAAATTTTGCCACGCCCCGTTTTCCCCACAATAAATAAATTCATTATCAAACTTCAATGCCGATTTTAAGGCATATATTCTAATCGTACAGTATTGTAATTTCACATTTGTTTTAAAATCAACACATATTTATTCTATTCTGAAAGTTGCATATAAATCGGACAATAAACAAAAGAGCTAGACATGTAACAAAGTTTATAATTAAACGCTATGTCACTGCATGTGTGCAAGCGAGACAGAAACATACAAACATGTGAGCGAACGTTTTCCCTGCTTGCGTAGCGTACCGGCAGCGCTGCCCGCGAATGCTGGCCTTGCTGGCCAACTATATATGTATTACATGTACACACGTATATGCGCGTGCATACATATAATGTCAAATGTATGTGTGCATACATACAAACAGATGTTTTTGTTTCAATGTGTTTTGTTGCAAGAATCAATTGATATACTTGGATACCGATTTTATTAAATAATCGGGAAATAATTGCAGAGTGTATTCTACGGTGGGGCGTGCTCGACTGTACTTTTCTTTCTTGTTTCAGCGTTTAAATGTGATTGTGAGTCATATTTTAATAATTTAGGGTTGAATGTACCAAGCCTGGTTAGTTGCATTCCTAGTTCAATGTCTTCAATGTATTCTGTGAATTCTTGTAAATTGAAAATTAATAATTCAAGTCTTTGATCTACCTCATGGGTGATACTTAAACTGTTCATTACTTCTGTTCCTCTATTAACTGCTTTTATTAATTCATTTAATTTATTTGCTTGAACACTATTTACTGAAAGATTATCTGTTTTTGATTGCAATTCTTCTTTGTCTTCTTGGCTTAAAGTTCCGAAAAGATATTTATAAAACGTTCCCATGAAATTAACAAGTCCTCTTTTTATACCCTTGCAGAGGGTATATTAATTTTGTCACGAAGTTTATAACGCATTGAAGGAGGCATCTCCGACCCCATAAAGTATATATATTCTTGATCAGCATCAACAGGCGAGTCGATATAGCCATGTCCGTCTGTCTGTCCGTCTGTCCGTCTGTCCGTCTGTTTCTATGCGAACTAGTCTCTCAGTTTTAAAGCTTTCTTGATGAAATTTGGTACAGATGTATTTTTTTTCTGCCCGAAGGAAAAAAAAACCCGCAAATTATAATAAAATAAAAAAATACCCCAAAAAACAAAAATTGGTAAAAAAAAATTTTTTTAATTTAAATAAAAAAAAAAAAAAAAAATATGCATTTAGTACCAAATCCCATGTGCAAACCAAATTTCATCCGAATCGGACCACTATATCATATAGCTGCCATAGCAACAATCGGTTGAAAATGATGAAAATGCCTAGTATGAAAATTTTTAGGGGCGAATTAGCGGATTTCAACCAAACTCACGCCATAAACATTTGCCATCATTCTCCAGCTGTTGACCAAATTTCATTCGGATCGAACCACTATATCATATAGCTGCCATAGGAACAATCGGTTCAAAGGCTTAGTATGAAAGTTTTTAAAGTCTTTTAAGCGATTTCAGCTAAATTCACGCACTACTCCTTTGCTATTATTCCCTATATACTGACTGGTAACTGTAATGGTCAGCAAGTGCACAGAATAACATTTTTGTTACAGCGCAAATCTGTCTTGACAAATTTGTCGCCTGCGCCGTAACGCGTGTAACGCAAACTATGACAAACGAGAAAAAGAGGGGAACATAAGATCATGAAAAGAAATATACAAACGAAAAGAGGGGAAATTAAGTGCAAGAGCGCATGAGAGTAGTAATAAGAGTAGATAAGAATTAACAGCGAGCTTTCGTATGCAGTGTGCAAGTACACGAAGAGAAGGGGAAGAGATAAAGCAGAGAGCGGTGTTATCCGAAATGCGGATAATGCGGATAGGCAAGAGCACCGTGGGTCCATATCGGTAAAATTCCAATCTGAGAGTGGTGAGCATGGAATATGGGCCTATAAAAGGAGACATCTTGCCAAAAATCGTTCTTTTTCTTTGGACGATTACCTTGGTGTCAGAAGGCCTGAATTACGTTTAAGTACCCAGGTACAGTTGCAACAAAAAAAAAATTTTTTTTGTGAAACAAAAATTTAATTTTTTGGTAATTAGCGACCACGGTGCAGCCGCCTTGGATTTGTGTTTTCTTTTACTCCCGCTGTTTAATTGCTAATCTGCGCAGCGCAGCAGCTATTGCTGCTTACCAAAAGAAAGGGTATGTGCCATAATTAAACTTAGTTCTTTTTCGAGAAACTAAGTTTTAATTATTTTTTTTGTTATTTGACTATAGTTTCAGAAAAATTTCCACCCTAACCACGCCAGTAGATCACCTGGATCTTCTAAGTCGAGGTTAGGGTGTCCAAGTTCGGATAGTCCCCAATAAAAGAGAGGATAGAGGGGGAGACATAATCTGCATTTCATTTTGATTCCACAGTCAGCAGCAGCGTGCAGTGAAAATAAGTGCCATAAATCACATAAAAACAACCCCAATAATGAAATAAAAATATAAATAATATATTTATATTAAAAATAATTCAAATCAGTGCCTTAAAAATCTCTGTAAATAATTAGATATATATATATACATATATCTTACAAACATTTTGATCTGGTGCGTGCAAAAAAAAAAAAAAAGAAAAAAAAGACAGTGCCTACATACATATATATGTACATGCGTGGGAGTTGACATATATATATATGTATATGGGCATCTCTCTGGTGCAAGTGCTGGAAAAAAAAAAAATTTAAATGAATATATATATATATATTTATTTTTTATATATATATATTCATTTAATTTTTTTTTCATTAATGCCCAGATACATATATATATATATATATATGTATGTGATCTAAACTGAAAAAAAAATAAAAATATATTTAAATATACATATATAAGTATATACACCGCCGTACAAGAAGCAGACAATTATTACCAGACAGTGCATTTAATCATATGTACAGGTGACAGTGGTACAAGTGTTGTTGAAAAATGAAAAAAATAAGTAATTAAAATCAGTACCTAAAATGTGTGTATGTATACATACACGTACATATAAAGTCAAAAATCGAAAATACAGTGCTTAAAATCAGTTTGGGTGCATGAGCGTGAATTATATTTTTTTTACATTTTTATTTGTTGTTCATGTTAACCTAAACGAAAAAAAAAAAAAAAACAGAAAATAAAAAGGCATGCAAAAGCAAAAAAAAAAAAAAAAAAAAAAATAAAAATAAAAAGAAAGAGGACCCAAAAGTTTAAAATTCTTAAATCTAGAGAATAAATAAAAATAAATCGACAAACAAAATATATTCCTATAAATACAAAAATAAAAACATTGGGTACTTGCACAATACACTACACTATTCAACACACGATGGAAAGCTTTCCAGCGCGGGATAAAGACATGTAAGTGATTACGTATTATATTATATTATGTTTGCGATTTATAATTAAATTTGGTTTGAACAAATAAAAATTTTTTTCTGCAAGTCAACATTTAATATAAAAGCTGGAAAAACTTTAGAAAAATTTAGAACACTCAAAAAAAAAAAGAAAAAAAAATAAGAAGTTATAAAAATTTTGCTAGTAAAAAAAAAAAAAAACAAAATTTATTTAATTGGAAAAAAAAATAATATAATTTTAAAAAAAAAAAAAAATTTAAAAAAATTTTAAAGAAAATTGTTTTAAAAAAAAAAAAAAAGGAAGGAATAGGAAAAAAATTGTAAAATGAAATAAATACTAAAAGAAATTTTTATTAAATATGTTTTTTTAAAAAAAAATGTATAAAAAAAAAATTTTATTGCACGCTGAAAGGAAAATGATAAAATTATGTAGAACAATTTAAAAGTCAGAAAAATGCCGAAAAATAAAATATTCTTTTTTTTTTTGCATTTATTTTTGATTTAAAGTAAAATAAATATATATTCTCTACTTATGCCCTACATGCACTAGATATATTGAAGAAAAACAAAGAGAAAGATTTAATTAAAAAAAAAAAAAAACAACAACGCTAACCCACTGAATCCTAAAATATGCACTTGAATAAAATCCTATAAAAAATTTAATAAATAATACAAATGTAAACGTATCACATATTAATGAAGTAATGTTTCGTATCTGGCATTCTTGAATATTGTCACTGGAATTTAATAGAAATAGATACCATGAATCATGTTAAATAAAATTAATGTTAAGCTGGAAAATTAAAATGAAGGTTTGAGTTTGTTATCAGGGGCTATGAAATGTTAGGGTGTTAAAATAAATAAATAGGGAATCTCACAGACTCGCAAGGAGATTCAATGGAAGGGAGGGTAAAGACCGCGCGGATCAAACAACATCCTTGATCCTGCACCGAACAGTTGTATGAAGATTTTAATTTCGTTTTTCACCTGTTTTTATAATATTGGTTACTATTGGTTTGTATTTGGAAGCTCGGCTTTCTCTTTTAGATTTGGAATAGTTTCAGCAGGGACTCTATAATAATAATTTTTATGTCGCGGGAACTTAGGACACAGCAAACCCACCCCACCCCGAAAGAGCTAGGGTATTAAAGGGTCCCGACCACCGCTGTGAAACCGAAGGTCCACGTGTGTTTCGCTCGAGACTCACATTGGCGTTCAATGCGTTGCCACTTAGATTTTGGCTAACATTTTGTAGCATGAACGACATGTAGTTTAAAACACGCGAGTTGTGCACATTTGTTACATAAATTTTTGGCGCCCAACGTGGGGCCACTAAGATCGATTCTTTTGTCAATAACTTTTTAGCCACACCTCTGAAGGTGTAAACTATGAAGTGAGACACATTTTTCTGTTCTTAGTAGCCACATCTCCTACGATTGTGAGGTCCGAAATGTATAAAGCTGACATTGGTTAAAATTAAATTGTTGAGGTAATGGAACTTTAGCATTTGGCTAAGATCGGATGCACTGCCGACCAATGCATTTAATTTGAAATTATCAACAGTACAGCAAAATAATCGGAATCAAGATCCACTCTCACAATTGTTGCTCATTTGTCTTCGATAACATTTGTTTATTTTTTCTTATTGAAACGTCTATGACATTTCTGCTTCCTTTTCTGGAATCTTGCGTATTTAGCTAGGATTGAATACCCTGCCGAAGTAGGATAGCACATGTTATTAGTGTTAGATAACATCAGTAAAATAAATAAATTTGGTTGTCAGTCCCGATAGACAATTTCCTCGATGCAGCATTATCACTTGATAGATGGAATGCATTGATCAGTACTGCACCGCGGATTTGATTTATCGGAAGGTAGTTACAATAGCCCAGGAAAATATAAAATCTTTTTAATCGTTATACAAACTGTTCAAAAACGGAAACTTTAAAATTTAGCACCTGAATCATATCATAAGCCCCGTTTATATATTTTGGTTGAATTTAACTAAAATGCCTATAGGACATAGTCCTCCGCACTCTCTCACATTCCCTGAGGACGTGAGAAATTGCGAAATATGTAGTCAGATTTTGACCAATACACAATCTTGCTATATTACTCAGTGTAAACACATCTATCACAAGACTCGTCTAGAAGATTGGTTGAAAACGCATGATAATTGTCCTTTAAAGAAATTTACATCTTCTGCTATTCAGGAATTTTTGCTTAAACACATTTTTCATTGCTTTGGAGTTCCTGAAGTATTGGTTAGCGATAATGGCACACAGTTCCGTGCTAATGAATTTAATGCATTCCTTACAGAACTGGGTGTAAGACACGTATATACAGCCTTGTATTCGCCTCAGAGCAACGCGGCGGAACGTGTAAATCGTTCGCTTTTAGCTGCTGTGAGGGCGTATCTTAAAGAAGATCAGACTCAATGGGATGCAAATGTAACTGCCATATCTTGTGCTTTACGTTCTGCAGTGCACCAGTCCTTAGGTTGTTCGCCTTATCAAGCATTGTTTGGATTGAATATGATCACTCATGGCGGTGATTATCGTCTACTAAAGAATGTATCTTTACTAGAAGAGCCGCATGGCGCTGTTCCTAGAGCAGATAAACTTGCCTTATTGCGGAAGGATTTGCAAAAGAATATTCGTACTGCTTATGAGCGTAATGCAGCTCAGTATAATTTGCGGTCCAAGCCGGTGTCTTATAAAGAAGGTCAAGAGGTATTTCGAAGGAATTTCTGTCTTAGTAAATTTTCGCAAAATTTTAATGCTAAATTGGCACCACAATTTGTTAAATGCCGAATTAAGAAAAAACTTGGAAATAGCTTTTATATTTTAGAAAATTTACAGGGTCAAGAGGTAGGAACATATCATGCAAAAGATATTCGTATCTGATTCCCGCTAATCTTCTATCTATCGAATCAGATTATCGTGTGTGTAATGGTCAGCAGCTGCACAGAATAACATTTTTGTTACAGCGCAAATCTGTCTTGACAAATTTGTCGCCTGCGCTGTAACGCGTGTAACGCAAGCTATGACAAACGAAAAAAAGAGGGGAAAATAAGATCATGAAAAGAAATATACAAACGAAAAGAGGGGAAATTAAGTGCAAGAGCGCATGAGAGTAGTAATAAGAGTAGATAAGAATTAACAGCGAGCTTTCGTATGCAGTGTGCAAGTACACGAAGAGAAGGGGAAGAGATAAAGCAGAGAGCGGTGTTATCCGAAATGCGGATAATGCGGATAGGCAAGAGCACCGTGGGTCCATATCGGTAAAATTCCAATCTGAGAGTGGTGAGCATGGAATATGGGCCTATAAAAGGAGACATCTTGCCAAAAATCGTTCTTTTTCTTTGGACGATTACCTTGGTGTCAGAAGGCCTGAATTACGTTTAAGTACCCAGGTACAGTTGCAACAAAAAAAAATTTTTTTTGTGAAACAAAAATTTAATTTTTTGTAATTAGCAACCACGGTGCAGCCGCTTTGGATTTGTGTTTTCTTTTACTCCCGCTGTTTAATTGCTAATCTGCGCAGCGCAGCAGCTATTGCTGCTTACCAAAAGAAAGGGTATGTGACATAATTAAACTTAGTTCTTTTTAGAGAAACTAAGTTGTAATTATTTTTTTTTGTTATTTGCATATAGTTTCAGAAAAATTTCCACCCTAACCACGCCAGTAGATCACCTGGATCTTCTAAGTCGAGGTTAGGGTGTCCAAGTTCGGATAGTCCCCAATAAAAGAGAGGATAGAGGGGGAGACATAATCTGCATTTCATTTCGTTCCACAGTCAGCAGCAGCGTGCAGTGAAAATAAGTGTCATAAATCCCATAAAACAACCCCAATAATGAAATAAAAATATAAATAATATATTTATATTAAAAACTAATGCAAGCCAGTGCCTTAAAAATCTCTGTAAATAATTAGATATATATATATACATATATCTTACCAATAAAAACATTTTGATTTTGCGTGCAAAAAGAAAGAAAAAAAAAAAAAAGACCCACCTACATAATATAATAAAAAGATGGGGGGGAAATAAATATAAATTTATATATATTTAAAAAAAAAAAAAAAAAAAAAAAATTTTTGTTTACACCACTTTATCTTTATTCTTATACTTAGAATTACAGTCGGAGTTACTTATACATGCACTATTTGAATCGAAGGGATACAATGTCAGAGTAAAAAGGCTTCGGCGGCAAGATTAGAACTGATTTGACAGAAGGCTGTATGGGGATATTTATACGCTGATCGTTTGTATGTGTTAGTGAGTTTTTCGTGTGACATTCAAATTAGACTTTAGACTCTAGGCTTGCTAGGATGCTGAATAGGCATTTCTCACGTTCTGGCGATTCTAATATCGTCTTACAATTTTTATGCTTAAGTTATTTAATGGGAATGTTTACATTAATTGGGATTTTCGGGAGTCTATGTTTATAGTGGCGATTCTGATATCGTCTTACAATTTTTATGTTTAAGTTAATTTATGGGAATGTTTACATTAGGATTTTTCGGGAGTCTATGTTTATAGCTCTGGGTTTTATGTTTACAGCATAAGTGTTTGTAATATAAGTATAATGTGTTTTGTGTGAGTGTAGTGGGTTGTCGATATATAACTCCCCCATCCTTAAGAAAATAGCCTGTCCTCAGGCGGATACAATTGGATAGAGTGTGGGGCTTGGCTCACATATTTCCGGAATTTCGATTTCTTCTTTTTGTGTTTCATTGGGCTTAGTGTACTTAATAATTAATTTTTGTGGTAGCGTTTTAAACTTATAGATTAAGTACAATATTATGCTTATAATTGTAATTACAAATGATATTATAGTTATGGTTTGGAATATGTTATTATATTTAGTGTGTTCGAATATAATTTCTTTTGTTTGAATATATGATATTGGTTCAAGCCTTGTAATATTGTTTGTTACATAAATGTTTTGAGTGTAGTCTAAATGTGAATTCATTATGGATATTTCATCTAATTGTAATGAACAATCGTAAATTTTAATTATATTGTTTCCTTCAATTTCTAATTCGTTATTAACGCAATCTTGATTTAATTTAGTTTTAGGCAAATTCCAAGTTACTATTATGTTTGGTTCAATGTAAGTTGTTTGGTAATTTTTATAAGTTTTGGAAAATTTACAGGCTGTTGGGATTTGATTTAAAATACCAATAATACAATTATTTGTTTCGACTCTTTTAGTAATCTTATTGAACAATACATCGTTTTCAAAATAATATTTATCATTTACATTTTCTGTTAAGATTTTGCTATCTTGATCTGGAAATCGAAGTATCTCAAAGATTGGGGTTTTTATTATTTTGCGTGGAATATTGGAAATAATTAGTATTTCGTTTGTATCGGTTTTTAGCCAAGTAGAAGTTTTAGTGTTTAGTAATTTCTCAGACGTTACATGTTTTAGATAGTTATGTTTAAGTAATTTAGGATTGAATATTCCTAACCTGGTAAGTTGCATACCTAACTCAATATCTTCGATGTATTCTGTAAAATGTTCAAAATTGAATATTAACAATTCTAATTTTATAGCTTTTTCTTTTTCTGATATAATTGAATTGATTGCTTCCAATCCTTGGTTTACTGCATCTATTATGTAATTTAATTCATTACCCTGAACGCTATTTCCTGCTAATTTATTAATTTTCTCTTCTAATTCGATTTTATCATCGTTATCTAATGTTCCAAATAAGTATTTATAAACTGAGCCTACGGCGTTAATTAATCCTCTTTTGTTGCGTTTTACAATTTGTATGCCATTAATTTCTCTTTCGAGTTTTTCGATTAAATATTGTATATGGATTGTGTTTTGGAATTCTCTAGCTTCATTCATTAGTTTGTTATAGGTTAATTCTATTTGTGTTAGATTTACGGTTAAATAGTGTATTTCAAAATCAGTTGGTAAGTCCATCGTGCCTGTTTTGAAAATTAAGTAGCCATTTGCTGCATTTATTGGGTTTATCTCGATACTTTGATTTAAAGTTGGATTGACGATTGTTAGTAGGATAGCCATAAATAGTATTTTGTTTATTTGACCTGAAATTAGTTATTATATTTACTTTTATTAATTTTCTTCTGCTTTTTAAACTTTGACTTATAATGAGTAACTTTTCTACCTCTATTAGATTCATCGAAATGTTTTTCGTCTATTTGATTAATTTGCCCTGTTTTCTTAAAAGGGTTAGTGGTTTTTGATTTTACTAGAGGAGCTTGTCTATATCTAGTATCTATTTCAAAATCGTGTCGGTTTTGGTTTAATTGTTCAATTTGTTTTGATTTATTTTCTTGTGTATTATATTCTGGTGTTCCAGCATAAATGAAAATATCTGCGGGAGTTCGATTAGTAGTTTTATGCTTAATTTTATGATTATATGTGTATAAAATTGTTTCGAATTTAGTTAGCTTATCTTCTACGTTGTTTTCATTATTTATGATTCTAAGTTTTTCATTAACGGTTCGATGGAATCTTTCGATATCCGAAATACCGTTTTTACTGGAGGTAATGTTTATTTTAACATTTTCTTCTTTTAACCAATTTTGTAAAGCAGCGCATATGAATGCTGAATCTTTATCTGCTTTGATTTCTATGGGTTTTCCCATTTCATTAAAAACTCTCATTATAGCTCTCTTTGCTTCTAACCAATCTCGGGATTTGACTTCTATTAATGAAGCGAATTTCGAATAAATGTCAATACAAGATAGGAATTGTAAATTATCTATCATGTAGAAATCCATGATATATTTTTCTCTAACGTTGAAGGTTTCGGGTGTTAATTCAAAAGTTAATTTTGTATTTCTGTTTTCTATTTTTGCTACGTTACATATTTGACATTCATTTATAATGTTTTGGATTAATTTTTGATAATCAGGATAATAGAAATTCTCTCTAAACCAGTTAGTAGTTTTTTCTATTCCTAAATGCAATAGTTCTTTATGTTTCTTTAGAATTATT
The DNA here is from genome assembly GCA_018903735.1 of Drosophila cardini. NCBI lineage: Eukaryota > Metazoa > Arthropoda > Insecta > Diptera > Drosophilidae > Drosophila > Drosophila cardini. The sequence goes on from JAEIGM010000126.1 coordinate 61,501, forward strand.
TCTTTGAACTGTGAGTAGGTTAATATGTCTTCCAATTTATTTTTGGAAAGCATAGTTTTGGTTAAATTATTTGCATGTATTATTTCAACATAAGCTTTTTGGAATATGGGAAAATCTTGTTCATTATGGAAATAAAGAACTGATTTTCTGCTGCAAAGATATTCTTTAATCATGTCTTTAGCAAAGGTTATGGTCATTTCTATATAAAATATTTTTATTTTAGTTTTGTGGAAATAGTTAGTAGTGTCTATTTTATTTTCATTATCTTTTATGAATTCAATTTGTCGGTTATAATAGTTTATAGGTCTTTCTGTAATTGGTATATAATTGTGATTATCTTCTTGTGCACTATGGATTGTTGCTACTGTACTGTTTGTTTCACCTAAATAGTTTTCTTCTAGTTTTATTCTAGATAGGGCATCAGCTACATTGTTCTCTTTACCAGGAAGATATTTTATTTTATAATCGTATTCATTTAACTTTATTTTCCAACGCTGGAGTTTCATGTTTGGTTCCTTTATATTACTAAGCCATACTAAGGGTTTATGATCACTTAAGATTTCGAATTTTCGACCGAATAAATATGATCTGAAGTATTTGGTTGCCCAAACAATGGCAAGTAATTCTTTCTCAATAGTAGAGTAATTGATTTCATGCTCATTTAATGTTCGGCTCGCATAACAAATGGGTTTATGGTCTTGTGACAGAACTGCTCCGATAGCTATATTGCTAGCGTCTGTAGTTAAGGAGAATGGTTTATCGAAATTGGGGTAAATAAGTATGGGGTCGGAAGTAATGAGAATTTTCAGTTTCTCAAATGCGTTGATATAATTTTTGTCTTTAATGTTTATTGTAGCGCCTTTCTTCAAGTTGAGTGTCATTGGTTTGACGACTTGGGCGAAATTTGGTACAAATTTTCTATAGAATCCACATAAACCTAGAAATGATTTTATTTCTTTTTGTGTTTTGGGAATAGGAAATTTGACAATTGCTTGAATTTTATTTGGGTTTGGCTTAATGCCTTTAGTGGTTATAATGTGACCTAAGAATTCGGTTTCCTTTTTCAAGAACTCGCATTTGTCTAATTGTAGTTTGAGGTTAGCTTCTCTCAATTTTTGGAATACCCTTGAGATTGATTTTAAGTGTTCGTCCAACGAGGTGGAATACACTATTATATCATCTAGGTAAACTAAACAATCTTTATAGATAAGATCTTCTAGAAGATTGTTCATACATCTTTGAAATGTTGCTGGGGCGTTTTTAAGGCCGAATGGCATACGAGTATATTCGTAATGGCCATGTTTTGTGGAGAATGCTGTTTTTGCAATTGAGTCGGGATCCATCTGAATTTGATGAAAACCCTTTGCAAGATCTATGGTTGTGAAATATTGACATTTACCTAGTTTGTCAAGTATTTCATCCATAATGGGAATCGGGAATTTGTCATCGATAGTGATATCATTTAAATCTCTATAGTCAATGACTAACCGATATTTTTGTTTTTTGGATGCGTCCGTTTTTTTCGGTACGATCCAGATTGGTGAACAGTAAGGAGATTTCGACTTGCGGATGATCCCTTGCTGTATCATTTCACTAATCTGTTTGTTGACTTCTTCGTCAAATGTTTGTGGGTATTTATAAGGGTGTTTATGTATTGGGTCCTCATGTTTAGTTTGAATTGAGTGTTTAATAGTACTTGTAAAGGTCAAATTTTCACCTTCGCGATACTGTATGTCACTGAATTCATAGAGAACTTTCTTTAGTTTTTCTTTCTCGTCGTCGTTTAGATGATCGAGTCTGTATTCGTTGTTTTCTGATAATTCGTTATCAATGGCATATGCAATATGTAAATCTCTAGATGAGGGTGGATCTAAACTTTCATATTCACTGTCATCGAAAATTGTTTCTTCGTTATATCTAAATTTGAAGGTGTGTTCACCTAGTGTTACTGAGTTTTCATTGTAATCTATTTGAGCTTTGCAGGCTTCTAGGAAATTCCTACCTATTAACATGTCATAGTTAGTTGAAAAATTGTGGATGTAAAATTTTTGGTGTCCTGGACATATTTTGCTTGGTGCTAGTGATACAAAATGTTTTAATTCGGTTATTCCGTTTATTGTTTGAACTTTTAAGTTGCATGGATAGGTTTGATATTTCAGAAAATTTTGGGTCATGATATTTATTGAGGAACCTGTGTCAATGATGCATCTTAAAGGTTGATCATTCATTGTGATTCGAATAAAAGGGTTTCTTCGTTTGTCTGATCTGTTGAATCCGAGGCTTGTTGAAGAAAATTTTCTGATACGTCCATTTTGGAAATTCCACTATTATTTTCTCTTTGCCTTTTTACTGGTGGGTTTGGGGCATTGTAATTTTTATTTGTCTGATAATTCATTTGATTTTGGTTTCTACCTTGATTTAATTTTTGTTGGAATTCTTGGAATGTTGGTGGATTATTAGTTTGATTATTTTGAGTTTTTAATTGTTCGTTATTAAGAACTGTTGGAATATAACCCTTGAGAATAGTACTTTCCACTTTTCTGATTTGTTTGGCTTGGTTTCTTTTCATTTGAATAATTTTCGTAAAATCCCTCTCTTTGAGCTACTTGTTTTAGTTTTGATAGGCTTGAAATGTCGAATTTAGCAAGTGTTACATATAGTCTGTCTGGCAATTTCTTAGTTATTACATTTTTTATTGTGGTTTCAAGACCTTGTTTATATAAAGCACTATTAATTGCATTACCTTCTAAACTTAACTTATTTATTATAGTAAAAGATTTCTGTTCTAGTTCTTCGATGAACTTACGGAGGTTTCCGTTGTAGTTGGTGTTGTACAATCGTCGTAACAATTCCTCGCACGGCGTCTGGATATTGAGTTCGCTGATCAGTGATCCTCGTAGCTCGGACCAGGTGTTGGAGTGTGAAAGTTGCGAAATGCGTTGTGCGTCCCCTGATAGCTGCATTTCGATTGCTCCGAACAGGATACTATGTTGTCTCACATCCTGGGTTGGATATAACGTAAGGATGTAATCGACTCTTCGGATGAAGGCACTTAAATTTTCTGGGGCTCCATCGAATGTAGGCAATTGTCGTAAGGCTGACAATGCTTGCTTCAGATGATTTTCCGATAGTTCTAGCGTCATGGTTGTTGTGGTTTATTTTGGTTTTTGGTGTATTGAAATACTTATTGCTTACAGGGATCAATTGAATGATGTGTAAGGCCCAGAAACAAGTATTATGCACAAGATTTCTTATAGTCCAAAGGATCTATATTTTTTGTAGAGATCCTGTTTGTAGGTTTACGCGTCACGTAAATTCTTTGGCGGATCAGTATTGCGGTTTTGGAATAGTCCTTTTTTGTTTTAAGGATTCACTTTTGCACTGATCCTACCGGCTGCGCCAATTATATGTTTTACGACCGCGATAATTAAAAAAATATAAATTTATTTTTGTTTACACTTTATCTTTATTCTTATACTTAGAATTACAGTCGGAGTTACTTATACATGCACTATTTGAATCGAAGAGATACAATGTCAGAGTAAAGGCTTCGGCGGCAAGATTAGAACTGATTTGACAGAAGGCTGTATGGGGATATTTATACGCTGATCGTTTGTATGTGTTAGTGAGTTTTTCGTGTGACATTCAAATTGGACTTTAGACTCTAGGCTTGCTAGGATGCTGAATAGGCATTTCTCACGTTCTGGCGATTCTAATATCGTCTTACAATTTTTATGCTTAAGTTATTTAATGGGAATGTTTACATTAATTGGGATTTTCGGGAGTCTATGTTTATAGTGGCGATTCTGATATCGTCTTACAATTTTTATGTTTAAGTTAATTTATGGGAATGTTTACATTAGGATTTTTCGGGAGTCTATGTTTATAGCTCTGGGTTTTATGTTTACAGCATAAGTGTTTGTAATATAAGTATAATGTGTTTTGTGTGAGTGTAGTGGGTTGTCGATATATAACTATATATATATCTTACAAACATTTTGATCTGGTGCGTGCAAAAAAAAAAAAGAAAGAAAAAAAAAGACAGTGCCTACATACATATATATGTACATGCGTAGGAGTTGACATATATATATATGTATCTGGGCATCTCTCTGGTGCAAATGCTGAAAAAAAAATTAAATGAATATATATATATATATATATATATATATATATATGTATGTGATCTAAACTGAAAAAAAAAAAATATTTTTAAATTTACACTTTAAAGTATATACATATATACACCGCCGTACATGAAGCAGACAATTATTACAAGACAGTGCATTTAATCATATGTACAGGTGACAGTGGTACAAGTGTTGTTGAAAAATGAAAAAAAAAATAAGTAATTAAAATCAGTACCTAAAATGTGTGTATGTATACATACACGTATATATAAAGTCCAAAATCGAAATTACAGTGCTTAAAATCAGTAGGGTGCATGAGCATGAATTATATTTTTTTTACATTTTTAATTGTTGTTCATGTTAACCTAAACAAAGAAAAAAAAAAAAACAGAAAATATAAAAAGGCATGCAAAAAAAAAAAAAAAATTTAAAAAAAAAAAAAAATAAAAATAAAAAGAAAGAGGACACAAAAGTTTAAAATTCTTAAATCTAGAGAATAAATAAAAATAAATCGACAAACAAAATATATTCCTATAAATACAAAAATAAAAACATTGGGTACTTGCACAATACACTACACTATTCAACACACGATGGAAAGCTTTCCAGCGCGGGATAAAGACATGTAAGTGATTACGTATTATACTATATTATGTTTGCGATTTATAATTGAATTTGGTTTGAACAAATAAAAATTTTTTCTGCAAGTCAACATTTAATATAAAAGCTGGAAAAACTTTAGAAAAATTTAGAACACTCAAAAAGAAATGAAAAAAAAAAAAAAAAAAAAGTTATAAAAATTTTGCTAGTTAAAAAAAAAAAAACAAAACTTATTTAATTGGAAAAAAAATAATATAATTAAAAAAAAAAAATAAAATTTTAAGAATATTGTTTTAAGAAGAAAAAAAAAACAGGGAAAGAAATAGGAAAAAATTGTAAAATGAAATAAATACTAAAAGAAATTTTTATTAAATATGTTTTTTTAAAAAAAAATGTATAACAAAAAAATTTTATTGCACGCTGAAAAGAAAATGATAAAATTATGTAGAACAATTTAAAAGTCAGAAAAATGCCGAAAAATAAAATATTCTTTTTTTTTGCATTTATTTTTGATTTAAAGTAAAATAAATATATTCTCTACTTATGCCCTACATGCACTAGATATATTGAAGAAAAACAAAGAGAAAGATTTAATTAAAAATTAAAAAAAAAAAACATCAACGCTAACCCACTGAATCCTAAAATATGCACTTGAATAAAATCCTATAAAAATTTTAATAAATAATACAAATGTAAACGTATCACATATTAATGAAGTAATGTTTCGTATTTGGCATTCTTGAATATTGTCACTGGAATTGAATAGAAATAGATACCATGAATCATGTTAAATAAAATTAATGTTAAGCTGGAAAATTAAAATGAAGGTTTGAGTTTGTTATCAGGGGCTATGAAATGTTAGGGTGTTAAAATAGATAACTAGGGAATCTCACAGACTCGCAAGGAGATTCAATGGAAGGGAAGGTAAAGACCGCGCGGATCAAACAACATCCTTGATCCTGCACCGAACAGTTCTATGAAGATTTTAATTTCGTTTTTCACCTGTTTTTATAATATTGGTTACTATTGGTTTGTATTTGGAAGCTCGGCTTTCTCTTTTAGATTTGGAATAGTTTCAGCAGGGACTCTATAATAATAATTTTTATGTCGCGGGAACTTAGGACACAGCAAACCCACCCCACCCCGAAAGAGCTAGGGTATTAAAGGGTCCCGACCACCGCTGTGAAACCGAAGGTCCACGTGTGTTTCGCTCGAGACTCACATTGGCGTTCAATGCGTTGCCACTTAGATTTTGGCTAACATTTTGTAGCATGAACGACATGTAGTTTAAAACACACGAGTTGCGCACGTTTACATAACTGAATCCAATGAACGCAACATGCATGACTGCAAGGGTATTTAATCTTCGGCGAGCCGAAGATAACCTTTCTTTCTTGTTTTACGTTTTACTAGTCTTATATCATTCATTTCTCTGTCTAGTTTTTCTATTAAGTATTTAATTTTTGTTAGTTGTTCAAATTCCATTGTTTGTTTTATTAGATTATTATAAGTCTCTTCAGTTTTTGTTATATTAATGGTTAAATAGTGATATTCGTATTTTATGGGAAAGTTAATTGTTCCTGTTTGAAATATAAGATATTTGGATTGATTTCCAAATTTTGACCATTTATTGGACATATAGAGTAAAGTAGCATGCATGTTAAAATTAGAGTTGTTACATTATGAGGAGTTATCATCGTGATTCGGGTTATTGGTTGATCTGGAATTATCGTATTTACTTTTATTAGTTACTTTTTTCTTTAAATGTTTTGATTATCGACTTATTCGTCGAATTTTTGCGCATACTTGTATGGACGCTTTTGAATTGGGTCTTCGTGTTTAGTTTGGATAAAATGCTAAGTTGTACTAGGGAAAGTCACTTTCTTTGTACTGAATGTCTCTAATCCGAAAAGGATTTTGGTCAGTTTGTTTTTTTCTTCATCGTTCAGATGTTCTCAAATAAAATATTTGATTAGTAGGACAAAAGCTTACTAGGTGCAAAAGATACGTAATTTTTTATTTGAACAATGCCATATATTGTTTGCACATTTAATTAGCAAAGTTTGATAGGAAAATTTAGAAAGTTTTGTTTAATTAGATTGATGGACGAACCTGTGTCAATTACACAGATGAAGGGATTTGTTCTTCTTGGTCCGAGGCTCCTTGATGAAAATTTTCAAAAGTTTCCATCTTAGAGTGACCACTGGTACTTTCTCACTGTCTTTTGACTGGGGGATTCGAGGATCTTTGGCTTTGATTTTGGTAATTCATTGGGTTTAGTGATCTAGCTTTATCAAGGTTTTGTTTGAATTCTTTATATAATGCCTGATTATTTTCAGCATTTTCTTTTGGTTTATTACTTTGGTTTGTATTCTTTGAATAATTGGGACTTGGATAATAATTTTGATTATTTTCTTTTCCACGATTGTCATTGTTAGTGTTGGTGGGTTTTGAATTTTCAGTACATTGATTAGTAAGTTCATTAAAATTGTTTTCATAGAGTCCTTCGCGTTAAGCGACTTGTTTAAGTTTTGAAACAGTTGTAATGTCATCTCTAGCTAAGGTCATGAATTTTCTGTCGGTTAGTTTCCTAGTAATTACATCTTTAATTGTATTATTCATTGCGTTTGTGTACAGTATTGTGTTTTTTGGCTGATTTTCTAACATGAGTTTGTTTGAAATTACAAAAGACTTATATTCTAGTTCTTCTTCGAATGTATTATAAAACTAAAAGGTGCGTGCTAGGCATAAAGTATGGGTACATATGTGTCTACATATGTCACTATACCACCTTTTTAGTTTTAGTTTTATAATACATTCCTCTCCCACTGATTTAAACCAAACATTATAAAATAATCAAATGGTGACAATAAAAATTCTGGCTTACCACAAACTTATCAAATACCATCAAAAGTTCGCCATAAGTTTAAGGAATATAATATTTTGATCTACGTACTTAATTTCATAGTTTTTATGTATTTTTGAATGTCTACATTGTGTTTTTTCTTGATTTAATATTCCAGTTGTAAGGCGGGATCCGGACCCTGTCCTACATATTTGGTAGTATTAAGAACATTTTGTAGCAATAAGGACATTTAAGTAGTATTAAGGATTCTGTAGGAATAAGAAATTATGAAGTCTGTTGAATTTTGATAATCGAATATAATTATCGATAGGAGTTAGTGTCGGGAGCGCGGTAAGCGCTCGGGTGTAACTCGGCACGAAAGCTCTGTGGTGAAGAGTGAGCCTTCGTGGTGGAGTTGGATCAGGACAGCTTCCGCGCTGCTCGATCGAGAGCGTGGTCAGCACTTTGTGATCGGGACCGAAAGAGAACAGACGTGCGCGGTAGAGTGACAAAGCGAAAACAACTGTAAGTAGAACCGTTAGGGTCAGTGCGACGATCCCGTGAGAGTAAAGGAAATAAAAGAAAAGAATGAACGGAAAGAAAACGCGGTTTTTAATTATTGAGCAATTGCAAGAAAAGTAGAAGCGCCACGGATATTCCCAATCCTCTCCCAATACTTAGTCATCTTCCGTTTCGCTTATGTGCAGTGGGGTCTCTATGGTACACCTTGAGTCACACTATACCCTCGCGAATCAACGTTGTCTTCCGCTGGAAGTGATCGTGATCTCTTGGCGCTCCAGAGCCACGATCCCACTTTCGCCAGACTCTCCCCCTCCTTCTCCAGTGATACGCTGAGAAAAACGGTGGAGCCCCCCGTTTAGATCTCGCATCCGCACTTCTCCTCCTTCCACCCAGCGCTCCCGTTCGGGAACAGCGGCGGCCGCCAGAGCACCTCGTCGCCCCGTTTCGATCTCGCGGAGCGACCAGGCCACTCGTATAATATAATTTTAGTTCACAACACGCTACTACGGAGTACAGATACAAATCTTAGCTTCTTTATGCTATGTTCTGTGGACGTTTAGCAAACCTCGACTTTGAGCTTTAATTGATTGGACTTTAGACTTTTGGAGCTTTTGGCTCTTTTGTAGATAAAGGGGGCTCTGGATCTTGAAGAGATTGAGCTTTAAGAGAGTTCTGTCGGCCAGGATTTGTGCAACGTCAACAGTTTCAACCCCAATGGTGGGAATAGCGATTCTGGCGAACTTCTTATGGTATTTGATAAGTTTGTGGGAAGCCAGAGTTGTTATTGTCACCATTTGATTATTTTATAATGTTTGGTTTAAATCTGTGGGAGAGGAATGTGTAATAAAACTAAAAGGTCCTTGCTAGGCATAAAGTGTGGGTACAAATGTCACTATATGTGTTTTTGTAAATGTATATGTCGGGGAAACACTATAATTTCTGTTCAGTTGATGGTTGAAATTGAAGGATCATCGAGTGCACGGTGTAGGTCGCATGTAGAACTAATTCTGATCCAGACCAAGATATGTCACTTTGTCAACACTATCTACCAGCACGACCACACCATGAGTCACACTCAACATAAGCAGATCTTTTGTCTCACTTCCGCTGTCAAACCATTTGTGTTGAATCAACACTTTTAACTTAAGATTTCCACCCATAATTATCTTACTACCATAGACTTTCCAACACTTATTATCAGGGTTGCACCTTTTGAATATACGAAAAATCCTGCAAACACACAATTGCTCAAATATTTTACTCAATACCCGACACGGCCATTCTGACGTGCATCCTACAAAGACTTAAATCCACCTCCGACATATACATAATTTCATTTTCTTACAAGCCTTGTTATACTTGTAACGAACACATGAAGTGTGCAGCAGACTGGAGGCGTACTTTGCCTACGGGGTCAACTGAAGCTCAGGGAAAGTGGGGTTAGTACTTTGCCACCAAATAAGCTGCTGTTCCACATAACTTACAAGTAAGAAAGGCTACAGTCGAGAGAGCCAACTGTAAAGACCCCGTACTCCTTCTAGTGAGTGTTTTTCCATACTAATCAACAATCTTCGACCGATTAGTCCTATGGGAGTTATAGACTACAGTTGTCCGATCAGGACCAAACTTGGTGAGGACAGTAACAATGGCATCATACACATAATGTGTTAGTTTGGTTGCAATCGCTCAACTAAAACTTCATGTCTCCATACAAATCACAAATTTTCGACCGCTTTGTCCTATGGGAGCTATAGGCTATAGTTGTCCGATCCGGAGCAAACTTCGCGAGGATAGTTATAATGGTTCCATATACATAATGTGTTAGTTTGGTTGCAATCGCTCAACTAAAACTCCATTCTTCCATACAAATCACCAATTTTCGACCGATTTGTCCTATGGGAGCTATAGGCTATAGTTGTCCGACCGGACCAAATTTGGTGAGGATAGTAATAATGGTACCATATATACAATGTGTTAGTTTGGCGCCATCGCTTAACTAAAACTTCATGTCTCCATACAAATCACCAATTTTCGACCGATTTGTCCTATGGGAGCTATAGGCTATAGTTGTCCGATCCGGACCAAACTTGGTGAAAATAGTTATATTGGTACCATATACATAATGTGTTAGTTTGGTTGCAATCGCTCAACTCAAACTTCCTGTCTCCATACAAATCAGCAATTTTCGACCGATTTGTCCTACGCGAGCTATAGGCTATAGTTGTCCGATCCGGATAAAACTTGGTGAGGATAGTTATAATGACACCATACACATAATGTGGTCTCCCTAGCTCTAGTCGTTTTCAAGTTATGGTGATGTGAAAATCGTTTTCTACAATTTGCGGGGGCGGTGGCAAATATTTTAAATAAACTTGATCTGCTCGCGAAGCAGACGGAGTATCATTTCAAATTTTGTGGCGCTAGCTCTTGTAGTTTAAAAGATCTAGGTGATCATACAGACGGACGGACAGACGGACAGACAGACAGACAGATAGACGGACAGACATACATTGCTATATCGTTTCGGCTGTTGATACTGATCAAGAATATATATACTTTATGGGGTCGGAAAAGCCTCCTTCTACCTGTTAGGCACATTTCGCTTCAGACATACTTAATAGACCCCCATACACTTTTTTAAAGTACGGGGTCTAAAAATTGTAGACAGAGTTGAATAAGGCAAACGAGGTAACCATAAAATGAACAGCTCAACGGCCTGAATGATGTTTTTGATGATGTTGATGTTCTTCCTTAAAGTAATATGCCTTTACCCTAATGTCAATGCAACAATATTTATCTCAGGTTCCCATTAAACAGGATATTTTAATTCATTACGATTTTTGGAAAATACAATCAAAAGGTAACCATTCGTTGGTTTTAATACTCAGTTTAAGAAAAGGCTGTCTTTACAAAATTCAGTTGAGATCAGCTATTTGTCGACATTACAAGTTTTTAAAGTGAACTTACATGACTTATAAATTTAATCGCAAAAAAAAAAACGTTATACAATATATGTCTGCTCTTGATTGATTTTAGCTAGGTATGTATATTATCTTTCTTACTTTTAATCAATTTCCTTTCAAATAGATGTCGTATAAATAATTATTTTAACTCACTCATTTGTGATGTGGCTTAGCCAGTTTTACATACGTGATTACAGCTGCTTTTACTCCATTGAAGTCGACAGGCCTGAAGACGAACGATGTGCTGTTTTAACTTCAAATGGATTAGAATATATTTATATAACAACTAATATTCATGTTATTACACAAACCATACCAAAATTTGATTTTCTTACTTAACCATAAAATTAAATTTAATTATTTCAATCGATAGGAATTTATTACTTTTATTTGTGATAGAGCATTCTTTTTTTAAAATCCTTTTAAATCTTCAGATATGCGATTGGAACATTGTCTTCAATTTAACTTGCGCGTAGACGAGCAAAAAGGGTCAGAATGCTGACAAAATGAATTAATTTTTAATGTACATATTACATTTCATTGCCTTGATCGCATTAGATTCTTGCGTCGGCTTGATTCACCAAAAGAAAAGTGAAGAAAATATATAAATGAAAAGAGCAACCGATTTTTCTTGTTTTTGCTCCGCGCACTGTGGTATCGCTGGCAGGAGGCTTTCAAATAAACGAACGGATTATCGCTCTTTCAACGCCAACATGCCGTCAGCATTATCCGCAACGGGGTTGCTCCAGCGATCAAGCACAAGTAGTCCGAAACAGGTTGCTATGTGCGGTCTATATGCGCCTCCAACTGTAAATTCATGGAATTGCAAAAAAAAAAAAACGAAATATAGAACAACTGATTGAAACTAGCGACGTCGAATGTATTGCGTGCTAACAACAGCGAATTGTATATTGTCTTTGTCCTTAAGTGCCGAATGTACCGAAACGCGTGACACCTAAGGATCACCGAGTTGTGCGATCAAGGCGGGCGGGACCCTTATAGCTCGCTTAGCTCTTTTGGGATAATGGCGTGGGTTTTGCCAAGTCCGACAACTACGCTTCGTTAAAAAATTTTAATTAGAGAGTCCCTAGAGAATTAAAACAGATACCATTCGGGGTCCATGATGTATGTTGGTCCCTTGCGCTCTTCACCCACCCAACCATTGGATTTTCTGCGCCTTATATATTTTTGAAAATCCCCAAATACAAAACTACATTTATTTACTTCCTCAAGTCATCAGGAAAACACAAAAGTTTAACAATTCATTATAAGATTAATTTTTATTCTAACAAGGGAACAGATCGCTTTGAGTTTTCTTTTTCGCTTTTCTAAGAAACCCATGCATAAGAAATACTATCACCCATGGTATAATTCATAATACTTAACTAGCAATACAATACAATATTGTTACAATCTTTTCTAAAAAGTGCTGAGAATTTGTATAATTTGATTCAGGTTTATATCTACATTCATCTTTAAAGCTGGGAGACGTGCATGGTCACAACAGAGATGTCTCTAGGCCACCGGATTGCGCTGGCGTGCACGGATGGCCTCAAGAACGCGTGTGTCCCGCCTACGAGGATTACCGCTCACTAAGGGGCGTGGCGGACCAAGTCCGAAAATGGGGCATGCGCTACGACGGGCTGTCGGACCCGCTCGGGTTTATGGAAACCCTGGAGCAACGAGCGAGGACCAACGGAATTGATCTCGCGTATATGCCCGGAGCCATAAGCGAGGCGTTGTGCGGGAAGGCCGCTGCATGGTTCCCCACCAGTGGACTGAGTGACGCATCCTGGGCTGTCTTCCGGAGGGAATTTCTGGAATTCTTTTTGCCTCCCCAGGAGGCAGGACCAGATTAGGTCCAGTCACCAGCGACACGTGGAGACATTCAAGGACTTGGTGGAGATAAGGCTGCTCATGCGTCACGCTGGATACGACGCAGCACAGGAGTTGCACCGGGTATACGAGAATTCTTCCCCGGAATACCGTTTGTATGTCCGGAGGCAGCATTTTGCGTCGTTACAACAGCTCACCCAGATGGCAGCGGAGTTCGAAAGCGTCCGGCTGGGCGTGGCTCGCGTCAGGGTCAGGGGAATAGGCCGCCGGTACCTGAAGACGTCAGGATAACCCATTCAGGTCGGCCGGGTCTGCGCCACAGCAGGCAAGAACAGTTGGGAGTGCTGCGAGCCACGAGAGTGCGAAACGACCAGAGACGTCCACCAGCCCGGGAGGGAGGCGGCGCCGGCGACCTGGAATCCCGGCAAGGAGTTCCCCATTGACGATGGAGGGAGGCTAGATCGCCGAGAAGGTGTCGATAGGTGACCGTGAGATCTCGGCCACGGGGCGACGAGGAGCTTCATCAGCGGAGATTGGGTGAAGAAGTGCGACATACGAGGAGATGTGGTGGAGGAGCGCGCGCGAATCCGGCTGGGGGACAGGTCAGCTTTGGACGTCACGGGCGCGCTGAGATTGTAGGTTAGCTTCGCCGGACAAACCGTAAGTTTGATGTTGGTCATGCCCACCATGTTGGATCATGCCATTCTGAGTATGGACTTTCTGTGCCTTATGGGCACCTCCATTAGTTGTGGGCGTGCGAAATTGATCCTGAAGAAGGAAGAAGAAGAGCAGCGTGGCAAGCCGGCGTCACTCACGGGAGGACGCCCCCCGATAGAAGGTATCCCGCCCCCCAGGCAGGGATTGACCGCTCGGGCACGTGCATCGGAGGAAGACGAGGAGAAAGAATCGGAGCGAAAAACGGAGGGCAGAGACGGGCCGCCGAAGGCCGGTACAGCGTCCCCACATGGAGTGCGGATGATGAAAATGGAAGAAGCGGAGGAGGAGTCCCCAGCCAGCGATGCGGTGTGGCCGGAGGATCTACAGCCGGAGATCAAGGGGTTCTTGGAGGCGGAGTCGGCGTTGTTCGAGGGCTTGAAGGGCGTCCCGCACATTGCTGAGTATAGCATACGGATGCGCGACGACAAGCCGCTGAAGCAACGATACTACCCCAAGAACTCAGCGATGCAGAATGTGATCGATGAGCATGTTGATGAGCTGATCCAGGCGGGCGCCATTGAGATGTCGCGAAGACCGCACAGCGCCCCGATAGTGCTAGTGAAGAAGAAGACAGGGGCACTACTACAAAGAGCGTTTCGCGAAAGGATCCTGTCCAGATATGGTGCCAAAGACGTTCGTGTGTGACAACGGAGTACAGTTCGTCAGCACGACGTTTAAGGAATGGAATCCCTAGGATGAGCAAGCCAAAGAAGGCGTCTCATGAATTGTTTGTAATTTTCTTATATCCTAGTTTTAAGCATTGAAACATTGTGTAAATTTTAAGTTTCTTTTGGCGCCAATGAAGGCAGTTTAATTATAAGTTTCGTAGCGATAAGTGTTTGTATTAAAGATGCGGCGCCCTCTATCGCCAGCGCGGGGAGCGGTCGGGTGCAACTCTGCACGAAAGCTCAGTGGTGAAGAGAAAGTTTCGTGGTGAAGTTGTGCTGCGACGGCTTCCGCGCTGCTCGATCGAGAGCGTCGCGTCACTTTTTCGATCGAAGTTAGAAGTGTGCAGACGTCGCAAGTTGGCGCGTCTGAAAAGAGAACACAGCAGGTAAGTCAATGGCAGCGGCCGCCAGAGCCAGCGTTAGGCAGTGCATTAAGGCACCGTAGGATTATCTATAATATCATTAGCGAATAATAAACAGTTGTAAGAATACATTACGAAAGCATTTCTTCCTCCTCTCTCTACTAACTCTAACCACTTTCCTAGTAGATAGGCGAGGGTCTCATCCCGCCTGCCGTGAGATTATCCCGGTGCATTGAACTCTTTTATTCCTAGAAGATAGGCGAGGGTCTCTTCCCGCCCGCCGTGGGACTATCCCGGCGCATTGATACCTTTCCCCAGTAGATGGGCGTGGGTCTTTTCCCGCCTGCCGTGGGACTATCCCGGCACGTTGTCCAAATAATTGTCCCTAGCAGTATTCTGTTCCGTAGTTGCTCATGCTCTTTCTTATATTTCCCGCACCCGAACTGCTGTATGTATGTAGCACGATTATATTTTATCTTGGGAAAGTAGTAATAAGTTTTTGTTTAAAGATTTATTTTTTTTTCTTTTCTTCTTTTTTACTAAATTTGCACCCTACAAATTTCTAGGCAATCTTTTATTCGTTTTTCTCTTTATTTTCCTTTTTTATACTCTCTGCAAGAGAGAGTATATTGGGTTTGTGCAAAAAAAAAAGTATGTAACAGGCAGAAGGAGGCGTGGCAGACCCCATAAAGTATATATATATTCTTGATCATCATCACAAGCCGAGTCGATATAGCCATGTCCGTCTGTCCGTCTGTCCGTCTGTCTGTCCGTCTGTCTGTCCGTCTGTCCGTATGAACAAACAGATTTCAGAGATGGTAAGAGCTACAAGTTTGAATTTGGTCTCTATCGACTCGATATTAAGTCAGTCAATACAAGAATCTTTTTTTTTTTCGATGCCACGCCCCGTTCGCCCACAATGTGCAAAAAACTAGAAACACCTCGTAAAAAATTGATGTTTTAGGCGAATATCTCAGTAACTATGGCACTTAGGAACACCCATTTTGGTACGCAGGTTCCTAGAGACGGCATAACTGTATTGTCATCAAAAATTTTGGACTGCCACGCCCCCTTTTCCCACAAGAAATAAAATAATTTGCAAACTTCAATGCCGATTTTACATTTCTTATCGTACAGTATTGTTATTTCACATTCGTTTGAAGACAAAATATATTAAACTATCCTGAAAGTTGCATATGAATCGGACAATAAACAAAAGAGCTAGACATGTAAGAAAGTTAATAATTGAACGCAATGTCAATGCATGTGTGCAAGCGAGACAGAAACATACAAACATGTGAGCGAACGGTTTCGCTGCTTTCTAGCGGCAGCGCTGCCCGCGAATGCTGGCTGTGCCAACCAATTGTGTATGTATTACATATACACACATACATATGTGCGTGCATACATATAATGTCAAATGTATATGTGTGTGTATACATACAATCAGATGTTTTTGTTTCAACGTGTTTTGTTGCAAGTACCACTTGATATTCTCGGATACCGACTTTATTAAAATGATCGGAAATAAAATGCAGAGAGTATTCTACGGTCGGGCGTGCTCGACTGTACTTTTCTTTCTTGTTTAAATTTCTCTTTACGTGACGTCACAGCAATCTGCAACTCCACTATACACAAGATACACTGTGAATCAAATTACCAAATGCACAACTCTTTTACACACATGTTCCTAAAGTTTCCTATCACAAATCAAAATTACACATTTTGCTCAGCTTTCGTAAGTCAATCCTCCAGAATCAGGAGCCGAGATGTACAACGATGGCTTTAGGGGCTTCCAGGTTTCAGCACCGAGGCCTCCCGGGCTTTAAAAGCGATGTCACAAGCAAAATCGGCCGATGGCTAATGTAGGACCACAACGGGCCTACTACGACGTAGCCAAGAGTGTAACCGTGGGGTGCTGCGCTGGCCACTTTGAGTATTGACTCAAGTTCTCGATTCAAGAAGGATCCGATTCAATTGCTTCAGCAAGATTGTTCCCTCAATGCGGTATGGTTTTGCCGTTCGTCTGAATGTTGGATCTCCAACGTATAGCACGTACGTCAATTAGTGCACCCACTACGATGTAACCAACACAATGTAGCCGTGGGGCTTCTCTTGCCAGTTGTAGCACTGACGCAAGGTTGGGGATTTGATGTAGATCCGGATCGGTTTGCTTTAGCCGGCCACGGATACCTTAGTCCGGGAGAGCAGTGCATTCACTTGAAGGCAAGATGAGACTGGGGCTGAAGAGCCAATATCCAGAGATTTAGGTTGGAGGTTAGGTACCTCAAGCAGGTAAGGTAAAGCCTTGCTTTATTTGCTGATACGAGAAAACACGTCTAGCGTGATCTGCAGACAAAATTAAAGAGAGCGATCGAACCAAAACCACCAGTCTT
This sequence comes from Drosophila cardini, assembly GCA_018903735.1. Taxonomy (NCBI): domain Eukaryota; kingdom Metazoa; phylum Arthropoda; class Insecta; order Diptera; family Drosophilidae; genus Drosophila; species Drosophila cardini. The sequence goes on from JAEIGM010000126.1 coordinate 78,540, forward strand.
ATTTCCTGGCTTGGTAAAATAAAAGCTTTTTGTGACAGCTCTTGTCAAAAAATGCAGTCAGTGCAACTATGCAGAAAAGCTTTCTTCTAAGCAGCTGATAAGAGAAAGCTTTCTTATCAGTGATCTGGCAACATGCAAACTTAACGAAAGTTATCCAATTTAAATTCAAATTAACGGCTCAACAGATATTTATTATTATCGCTAAAGAAAGGTCTGCGATAATAACGTATGACTGTGTATGATTCTTTCTTTTTCAATTTGATTTTCGACCATTACAAAACCCGAAAATCCGACAAACGTAAGGCCGAGGATTTAAGGGAATCAGGGACGGATGTCCTTAGCATGGAAAGTACCCACTTCTCTTCCCGATAAGTCTTCAAGGTCGTAAAAATGTCCTAGACTTTACAAATTGGAGACCTAATTTAGCATTAAAGTTTTGCGTAAATTTGCTATGTGCAAAATTACGTCGATATATATCTGCCCTTCCTTGTAAGGCACTGCCTTGTATCGCAAATTGTATTGTTGCACATTTCGTTCATACGCTTTGAGAATATTGGCTTGTAAATCTTTTCGCAATAAAGCCAAATTATCTGATCTATCTATGGCTATAGCAGAATCTTCCAAAAGACTCAGATTTTTCAAAAGATGATAATCTGCACCGTGAGTTATCATGTCAAGAGATTGGTGAAATGCGGAGCGTAGGGCACACGAAATGCTGGTAAGGTACTTGTCCCATTCTGTTTGATCCTTTCTTATATACGATCGTACAGCTGCTAACAATGATCGGTTTACTCTTTCTGCTGCGTTACTCTGGGGGGAGTATAAAGCAGTGTACACATGTCGAATTCCTAATTCTGTCAGAAACGCATTAAAGTCATTAGCTTTAAATTGTGTCCCATTATCGCTGACAATGATTTTTGGGACTCCGAAACAGTGAAAAATCTGCGAGAGAAAAAATTCATGAATTTTTGCAGAAGTAAATTTCTTTAAAGGCTGCAACCAATGAAATTTACTGAAATGATCGAAAACTATCAGTAAACCTATGTGACCATCTCTGCTACGAGGATATGGGCCAAGTAAATCAATGTATAGCCTTTGAAATAGTCTGCATGTTGGAACATGCATTCCCAAAGATGGTCGTAACGTCTGATTTGGAGCTTTAGTTTCCTTACAAATATCACAGTTTCGTATGTAATTGCTAACTTGTGTAGCTAAGCCAGGCCATTACAAATGGCGTCTAAGTTTCTCTATTGTTTTCTGCATGCCTCCATGAGAGGACACAACGCCATCATGTGCTTGCTTTAACACATCTGCTCTAAGGCGTTCGGGGACCCAAAGTTTCCATGCAGAATATCCATGAGTGGCGTCACTTGAAAGATGTTCGGTCCGAATATATATATACTTTTCCACGAGCTTGACATCTGGAAATCTATTCTGATGTTCCCTAATTTTTCCCGCCAATTTGACATATTCCAAATCTTGAAACGCTTCGGATTTCAAATCAATTATCGGGGCGGTGTCTAGAGAAGCTATTTCTTCTTCAGTGATACGAGAAAGTAAATCGGGAACAATATGGTCTTTTCCTTTGCGATGGGAAAAAGAGAATTTATATTACTGCAACCTAAAAATCCAACGAGCGAGTCGGCCAGAAACATTTTGTTGACGCATTAACCATAACAAACTAGAGTGATCTGTGACTACCTCGAATTCCTGAAGCTCCAAATAGCAACGGAATTTATCGATAGCCAATATCACTGCTAGACACTCTCGTTCGGTTACACTGTAGTTTCTTTGGGCTCGACTTAGTTTCTTTGACATAAAAGAAATTGGGTTTTCGTCTTTCTCTTCTGACAACTGTATTAAAACAGCACCAACTCCAAAATTGCTTGCGTCGCAGTGCAAATAAAATTTTTTTGGAAAGGTCCGCATTTTGCAAAACTGGAGCTGATGTCAAAAGCTTGTCCATGGCTATTTGAGCTTCTGTAGTCCAGATGAACTGTTTTTTTAGACAGAACTTCCGTTATTGGACAAGTTACATCGGCAAAGTTTGAAATCTTCGATACCACCCACAAACGCCTTAAAACCCTCGTACTTGTTTGAGATTCTTGGGAGTCGGCCAGTTTAGAATGCAGGATACTTTTTCTGGATCCGTGTGGATACCATTCTTGCTTATTACATAGCCTAAGTAGTTAACACTCGTCACACAAAAGTGGCTTTCTCTATATTCAAAGTCAAGTTTGCTTTTCGAAATTCCTCGGCAAGTCTAACAAGAACTGAAAGATGCGTTGAAAACTCTTCAGATTCAATGCATAAATCATCAAGATATCCAAAGACACAATTGCGGAGGTCCGCTGGGATAATTGTATCCACCAGGCGACACATGGTGGACGGAGCATTACATAATCCGAAAGGCATAACTTTGAATTGATATAATGGCCTTCCCGGGATGGTAAAAGCTGTTAAATGCTTTGACTCTTCCGTCAACTCGATTTGCCACTAAAAATGTTCGGAGCAAGCGAAAAGCTTCTCCAAAAATCCACTCCTAATATTAATCTCTGCTTAATAGAGGGAATTATATACAACTGCATTGGCTTTTGCTGTCCTTTATATGACATGGATACGTTTAATACCCCAACGACATCATGAGGCTTGCCGTCAGCTGTTTCAACTTCTGATTTAATGGCTTTGAACTGCAAGCAATTGGTGAAGTCTTCCGTTGCCAAAGTGGAACCAATGCAGCTGATATTTGCTCCAGTATCTAACAATCCTTTTTCCTCCAAAACCAAAAATGTGACTGAGGCGTAGCTATGCCAGTTGATATTTCTACCCAATATTGATGATACTATTAATTTTTGACGATTCTTAATGTCCTCATAATATTTTCTTATCCTAGTTGAACTTTTCTTCGAGGAATTCTATGGAATTGCTTGTAGTCCACTCTTCCGATGGAGTAATATCCTTATTTTAAGACCCTGTATTTTTAACTGAGAGTACAATCCACAATCATCGATTGGGGAACCTCGACATTACCACTACTACGTTACACAACAATACTAAACAACTATCGGCTTTCTTATCGGCGGCATCGATATTATTGCCGCAACGTACCCACCCTGCCTGTGGCGGCAACATTCAAATTGCAAGTTGCGCCACCCATAACAACTGTTTATGTCAGCTCTATTCCTCCAGGCTATGCAATCCGTCCGTCCATCTGTATGAACACCTGGATCTTCTAAACTACAAGAGCTAGAGCCACCAAATTTGGAATGAAAGTCTGTCTGCTTTGCGAGCAGATCAAGCTTATTTCAAATCTTTGCCACGCCCCCTACCGCCCCCGCAAATTGTAAAAAAAAATGTATGTAACAGGCAGAAGGAGGCGTGGGAGACCCCATAAAGTATATATATTCTTGATCAGCATCACAAGCCGAGTCGATATAGCCATGTCCGTCTGTCCGTCTGCCTGTCCATCTGTCTGTCTGTCTGTCCGTATGAACAAACAGATTTCAGAGATGGTAAGAGCTACAAGTTTGAATTTGGTCTCTATCGACTCGATATTAAGTCAGTCAATACAAGAATCTTTTTTTTTTTCGATGCCACGCCCCATTCGCCCACAATGAGCAAAAAACTAGAAACACCTCGTCAAATATTGATGTTTTAGGCGAATATCACAGTAACTGTGGCACTTAGGAACACCAATTTTGGTATGTAGGTTCCTTGAGACGTCATAAATGCATTTTTATTAAAAATTTTGAGCTGCCACGCCCCCTTTTCCCACAAGAAATAACATAACTTTCAAATTTCGATGCCGATTTTAAGGCATATGTTCTTATCGTACAGTATTGTTATTTCACATTCGTTTGAAGACAAAGTATATCAAACTATCCTGAAAGTTGCTAATAAATCGGACAATAAACAAATGAGCTAGACACGTAACAAAGTTTATAATTTAACGTTATTTCACTGCATGTGTGCAAGCGAGACAGAAACATACAAACATGTGCGAACGTTTTCGCTGCTTTCTAGCGGCAGCGCTGCCCGCGAATGCTGGCTGTGCCGAGCAATTGTGTATGTATAACATATACACACATACATATGTGCGTGCATACTTATAATGTCAAATGTGTATGTGTGTGTATGCATACAAACAGATGTTTTTGTTTCAACGTGTTTTGTTGCAAGTATCAATTGATATACTTGCACCCCGATTTTATTAAATGATCAGGAATAAATTGCAGAGAGTATTCTACGGTCGGGCGTGCTCGACTGTACTTTTCTTTCTTGTTGGTTGTTGTATTCGTTGTCGTTGCTGCAGTCAGTGGCTGCTACAGAAATGTTTTGTTCTTGTTGTTGGTTTTGGGTGTTTGTTTTGGTTTATATTGCTCTTTGACTGTCGTCCGACACTGTGGTTGTTGTTGTTGCGTTTCGTTTTACGTATTTATTTAACAAATTTTACGTTAAGTTGTTGTGTGCGTTCGAAGTTATCATTTCTTTAAGTTAATTCCATTTCGTTTATAAGTCACTAGTATGTGTGTACATATGTATTTGTATATGTATATGTATTTGTATATGTATATATATGTAGATTTTTTGCCTCCGATTTTATATTTTAATTAATTGTCTTCTATTTAATTTGTTATACACTGGCACAGGACACCATACGAAATTAACAAAACAACACAAGAGACTTAATAAATTCTTTTAACGCCCAACATTAATGTCACAGCGCACCAAGTTTTTTCTTTTAATCCGGCCGCGCAACCGCCTCGTGCCGATTTCCAACACCAACTCCCTATTTGAATCACAAGCCACCTGTTGCTATGCAATTTTTAATTTTTGGATCCTTTTCGCCCTCTTCGCAACGGTGTCTTCGAGTCAACGGCCGTCTGCCCTTGGCCTTATTCTCTCTCTCTCTCTTTCTCTTAATCTAACTCTCCCTCCTTATTCCTCCTCTTCTACTCTAACTATTCTACTTTAACTACCCCCCTCCCCGCCGAGTATGGCCACATCTAGGTGAGCCGAACCGTGTGCGATGAATTCGCAACACTTATCGTATATCGGTTCCGCTCAGCCCCAGATGCAACATCACTCGAAAATTTGCACCCGGCTCGCAGGTGTTTACGCCTCGAGCTTGGGACTTCATGAAGGTGAGATGCGCCTGTGCAAGCATTGCATTCACTGCCGATGCCTCCTCCGATCGCAATTCTGGCTTTGGCTCCTCCCCTTTTGCCCTTGTCGTCTCCGGCGGCGGTGTTCGTGCCATTGCACCATACCCCCCTTGCGGAAGATCGCTCTCCCATGAGCTCTCCCTTTGCGGCGCTTTCTGACGGGTGTTATACCCGTGCGCCCCTTCTCCTTCAGCCATGGTGGTAATATTTTTTTCTAAAAACTTTATAAATCACTACTGATTAACCCCTCCTATACGAACTAACGAGAAATAATAACAATAAAATAAATGAATAAATAATAGAGAACGAATTTAAATTAATAAATCCTAAATAACACAACAAAACAAAAATAAATAAATAAACAATAAATAAATAACAAATATAAACAAATAAATATTTTGCAACAAATATCCACAAACAAATCTTAGCTAATGAATATAAATACATTAATAATAATCAATAATCATTGAAAAACAATTATTAAATATTATATTGTAGGGGTGCGCCCTAACGTATGCAACACAAAAAATTTATTTTTTTGTATGCATTATTTTGGACGCGACTGTTACGCGATAGCAACAGCTGATATGTTAATGCACTGTTAACTATCGATCGAGGGCAGGACTCAACCGTGCATGCGATTAATCGATCATGCTTGCAAATCACCTTTGGGCATGCGATATTTCGAGTAGGTGTCGACTTCCTCGATCAGCCTATTTCCTGTTCGACCATTGAGTAAGAGAGTCACGAAAGTGCATAAAAAAATAATCGTGACGCATCCAAGTTGCCTTGCCATTTTTAAATATTTTGTGGCACCAAAAGTGCGTGAATATCGGTGTGACGTGCGTCCGCACACATATTTAAGGAATTTTTTTTGAAAATATTTTTCTACTTAAGGTATGTTGTGTAATCAGTGTCAGACTCGCGTCTCATAAGTTTATTTTTCATTGGTGTAGAATTGAAGATTTTGTCTCTACCAACGATTACTGGCGACGAGTGCAAGCCTGTGCTTGCGAACTAAAAGACGCTTTGGCCAACACGGCACCAGTCGCAGTATCAGCGTTTCGTGTTGCACTCTTGGGTCGGCAACGAACGTTGCGCGCACACATTTTGCTTGCGACACGGCTGTCCGCTCAAGCGCGCACACATTTTGCTTGCGACACGGCTGTCCGCTCAAGCGCGCACAGCCTACAACTAGTCGCCAACGCCACTGCAAACTGCTGGGAGACTAAAACCTTGTTCCCTTTAAATTGAGTGGCGCACCTTGTTTTTTTCTGCGATCCGCTAAAAGGGACTGCTGATAATGATTTTCTAAACACTTCGGAGAAATAAAAAGGAAGGCATTAAAAAACGTCATGCTGCAAACGCTACTTATTCCTTGTCCTGTGCGCCAAACTTCGGTATCTGGAGAATTTTTTTTGTCGGAGTTTCATCCCCTTTTGATGCTCTTTTTTTAATATAATTATCCTGTCTTTTTTTATAATTAATACGACTATTAAAAGTCAGCCTTTAATTTGTAAATCACATTATTCACGTAAGATATTTTTGTAAATTTTCTTGGTATGGTATGTATAAAAATAATATCCCATATTAGCTGTTATATATTCTAATCCGTTTGAAGTCCCCCACAGCACATCGTCGTCTTCAGGCCTGTCGACTACCATGAAGTATTATCAGCTGTTTCAACATATATAAAAACAAAGTAAAACAGAGTGAGTTAAAACAAAACAATAGATTATATGGCAGCTATCCAATATTGAAACTATTAAAAAGTAACATAAAATACATACCTAGCCAAAACAAATTTAAATCCTTTTATCACTGATAAGCTGATCTCAGTAGCCTTTTTGTAAAGACAGCTTATTCAGAAAAAAAAAAATGAATTTTGAAACCAGCAATTCGCTATCTTTCTAGTTATATTTTGAGAAACATGTTGAATTAAAATCTCCACTTTAATGGGCACCTGAAGTAAACATTGTTGCATTAATATTAGGGTAAAGGCATGCAGTTTCAAACGTCTTTACAGGTTGGGAGGGTAAAGAAGAAGGACATTAACATCATAGTCCTTCCTTGAAGATTGTCATTCTGGCCATTGTTCTGTTCCCTTATGGTTATCATCCTTGTCCTAATCCAACTCTGTCTACAATCTTAGTTATGTGGCACAGCAGCTTACTAGGTGGCAAAGAACCCACCCCACTTTCCCTGAGCTCAAGTCGACCCCGTAGGCAGAGTACGCCTCCAGTCTGCTGCACACTTCCCGTGTTCATTACATAATTAAGTGGCGCCCAACGTGGGGCCCGAAAGAGTGTTACAGCTAAAGTTTTCTTTTTAGCTGAAAATGCAAGTATCTCAGGACGTGGGTCCGAAAACCCAGAATAGTAGCATTCACTTTCGTTTCGCCCAAGCTTCCCATTTTACCTTCCTGAGCTCCCCCTTTCCTTTCATAACCACCATCCAAATTTTTAGTAATCCCGAACAGACGCATCATTATTAGGAATAGCAGAAATTCTGTTAGTCTTCGCGGATTCTGACCAATAATGATACAGTTTGTTAAATTAGTAACTAGCTTTTGGCAGTTATTTTCAAAGAAAAAAAAAAAAATTATTAGGATTTCTAGTCGCTTTGGATTTTTAGTATTGACGTAACGATAATCTACACCAGGCGTTAGAGTCCTAAATGTTCGTCCATACCTTATTTTGCAAGAAAGGAAAATGAGATTGTTCTTGATGGATCGTTCCGACAAGTTCCTCTTTTCCGAGTTCATTTTTTTTAACATTATGGTAGAGTCCGTTTAAGCAAACAACCCAGAATGACAATCTTTAAATTATAAATGCAACAATTTTATTAATGGATAAGTCCCAAATTAATCAATAATATCGTATTTCTTTTCGAAAATTATCGTTTCCCTTTTAGGAAAGAACAACCTCTCTGTCAAATTTCAATTCTCATATTACAAGATACCTTTCGATATTTTCAAAATGGCAGTTTTACGCAGTACAGAAGATTTGAATGCATTAGTAAACACAGCAGATGATTCAATCTCTTGTGCTATTTGCAATGATACCTTGTCAGATACAGTTTTCACCGAAATCGCTTGCAGACATAAGTTTCACAAATCATGTTTGCCGGAGTGGTTAAGAAATAATACAACTTGTCCGATCTGCAGACAACCTTGTACTCTTGTCCAGAGTTCAGAGAAAAGGTCAAGTGAAGCAACCACAGTTCCTAGAGCCACTATAAGTAAGCCCCGGGGTGCCGCAGGCATTAATCCCACTGGAACTATCCCAAGAACTCGACCTACAACCAGGTCAAACAATCGACAAATCCAAAACTTGCGTCAAGCACACAATGCAACCCCAAGATCAGAGTCCGGAAGAGGTGCGTCCGCCAACAATGATGATCGTATCCACCAAATTATAGCGAGTTCGTTAGCGAGTCATAGAGCTGAAATTGCTGCAACAGTTTCTGAGCAGATCAGTTCTGCTTTACGCAATTTAAGCTTATCTGCTTTACGAAGAGAGTCACGTGACGATTCACAACTCGAATGGGAGAACGAGATTCCACTAAGGGAGTCACGGGTAAACAATGAGAACGAGCGCCGTAGACCGTCAGCTAGTGTCAATACTAATGATTATGCCACCACTCGTCCTGATAGAATATCTAGTATTATATCCAGCTGGAAAGTAAAATTTTCTGGTTCCGCCAGTGATTTGCCCATAGAAGATTTCATTTATCGAATCAATTGTCTTACTTCACAATATTTTAATAATAACTTCGACTTGATATATCAGTTTGCAAATTTACTCTTTTCTGGTTCAGCTCTGTCATTTTATTGGCGAGTTCATAGAACCGTTGGACATTTGAATTGGTTTGATTTATGCAACAAGTTGCGGGAGCGATATCAAGATCAACGAACTGACCGTGATATCAAGCAGGCCATGCGACATCGAAAACAAGCAAGTAATGAATCTTTTGATGATTTTCTTGACGCCCTGCTGGCCATCGCAGACACTCTCAGAGAACCCATGTCAGAAGAAGATTTGGTCACTGAAGTTAGGCACAACTTGAAACCCGAGCTAAAACATGAACTATTGCACGTAGACACTTCAAGTTTAGCGATATTACGAAAGGAATGTCATAGACACGAAGAATTCTTTCTAAACTCTCGATCGAAGATCATTTCAAAAAGAGCTGTCAATGCCATTCGATTTGACGATGAATCTGAAAATCTATCTGAGATAGAGGAAAGTAATGATGAGATTTGTGCTTTGCAAATGTTAAATAGAGTAAAATGCTGGAATTGCGATGAACAAGGTCATAGGTACCAAGATTGTTTGAAAGCTCGCCGAGTCTTCTGCTATGGTTGTGGTTTAGTAGATACCTATAAGCCAAATTGTGCCAAATGCAAACTAACGGCGGAAAACTCTGCTCAGGATATCCACCGAGCATCGAAAGTGGGTGTCCGACGTTAGCCTTGGGTTTACATTCAGTAGTTTCCTCACCACCAGACATATCGTTTCGTTCACCTGATTTATCACTTTCCTCACCAGACTTACCAACTCCTCGATCGTTCAAACCATATCACGAACGCTTGCGCGAATATTATAAACGCAGAGCGGCCATATTTAATGCTGAATCCTTGATTGTTCCAAAGCGTCGATCATCTTTGCGCATGAAAGAATATTGGAATAATATCCGTCGTTTAAATTGTTTTACCATATCGTCTCTAGTCCAGAAACAAAACGATATACGTCCCTTTACACAAATTAATATGTTCAATGAACTTCACTTGGCTCTCTTAGATAGTGGAGCGAATAAAAGTGTAATAGGATCAACTCTGGCGGAACGAATAATGTCAGAAAGTATAAAGTATAAAAAATTAAAAGGAGTTGTGCACACTGCAGACGGTTTTCAACAAAATATTGCAGGTACTATAAGCGTACCCATTAATTTCAATTCGCAGTCTAAAGAATTTGACTTTTTGATAGTTCCAACCATAAAACAAAATGTGATTTGTGGAATGGATTTTTGGAAGGCCTTCGGTATTAGTATTCAGTCTCCTTACTTTATAAATGAAATTTTAGACAAAGCAAGCCCTGACTCTAATGAGCTCAGTTTAACTTCGTCTCAAAGAGCGAAGTTGAACTCTGTAATCGAGTATTTTCCATCTTCCGAAATTAATGGTTTAGGAGAAACTTCGCTAGTAGAACATAATATCGACACAACTGATGCCAAGCCAATTAAGCAAAGATTCTATGCTTTGTCCCCTGCTAAAGAAAAATTACTGTGCGAAGAAGTGGATCGTATGCTTAAATTAGGCGTAATTGAGGAAGCTCCTGCATCCCCATGGTCATCCCCAGTTACTCTTGTTGTAAAACCTGGAAAAGTTAGGTTTTGTTTGGACGCTCGTAAGTTAAATGCTGCAACAGTTAAGGATGCTTATCCAATGCCAATTTTGGATGGCTTGTTAAGTCGTCTTCCCTCCGTGCATTGCATTTCAAAAATTGATCTAAAAGACGCTTTTTGGCAAATTAGGTTAGATGCAGAATCACGTCACAAAACCGCTTTCACAATTCCCAACCGACCATTATATCAATTTAGGCGAATGCCATTTGGTTTGACCAATGCACCTCAGACCATGTGTAGACTGATGGATCAGGTCATTCCATATCAACTAAAATCACACGTTTTTGTATATCTTGATGATCTATTGGTAATGTCAGCTAATTTTGAAGATCATTTACAACACCTTGCAACAGTTTCTACCCAATTACACAAAGCAGGACTGACAATTAATGTAAGCAAAAGTCAGTTTGGGCTAAGTAAAGTTGATTATTTGGGATATATTGTAGGAGAAGGTACTCTCCAAATCAACGCTAACAAAGTTCAAGCTGTGAATGACTTTCCAATTCCAAAGACGCGAAAGCAGTTGAGACGATTCCTTGGCATGACGGGATGGTACCAAAGATTCATATCCCAGTATTCTACAGTTATATTCCCTCTTACAGAATTATTACGGGGCAAATCGTTTGAATGGAATGATTCGGCACAATATGCTTTCGAAGATATTAAGCGCAGGTTATGCTCTGCTCCCTTTCTTATCCATCCCAATTATGAAAAGCCATTCGTGATTCAGTGCGATGCTTCCTTATGCGGCGTTGGAGCAGTGCTGGCTCAAGCTGATGATACCGGATGGGAAAGGCCTATTGCGTATATGTCTAAAAAACTAAACAAAGCACAACGCAATTACACTGTAACTGAGCTCGAATGCTTAGCAGTTGTTCTAGCTATTAAGAAATTCAGAATGTATATTGAAGGACAGACCTTTAAAGTCGTAACTGATCATGCTAGTTTGCGCTGGTTAATGAATCAGTCGGACCTGAGTGGAAGATTGGCACGATGGGCAATTAAGTTGCAAGGGTTTTCCTTTAGTATCGAGCACCGAAAAGGAAGTGAAAACGTCGTTGCCGACGCGCTTTCAAGGTCGTTCGAAGACGTAGAAGAAATCGCCGAACTAGATGTTGAATTATTCCCTGAAATTGACTTAGACTCTGATGCGTTTCAATCCACTGATTATTGTAAGCTTAGAGATAGTTATAAGTCAGCGGATTTACCTGATTTTCGTGTAATTGATCAATTTATATATCGACGTTGTATGCTTACCACAGACTCTGATAACGATTGGAAGTTGTTAGTTCCAGACGAACTACGCATGCAAGTCATCAAAGCCGCTCACGATCAGCCGACCTCTAGTCATTGTGGTACCGCCAAATGCCTAGAGCGAATAAGACGAAGATTTTTCTGGCCAAAAATGGTTGTCGATGTGCGAAATTATATAAGTTCTTGTAATACTTGTAGGACCACAAAATATCCCACATGTGCGTTAAAACCCTTGATAGGAAGCCAAGTAACAAGTGAAAGACCGTTTCAAAGAATATATATAGATTTCATTGGTCCTTTTCCACGAACTAAGAAAGGCAACGTTGGAATTTTCATCATACTCGACCATTTTTCTAAATTTACTTTTCTCAAAGCGGTCAAGAAATTCACCTCACAGATTGTAATAAATTACTTTAGGGATGAAATATTTTCATGCTTTGGGGTACCGGAAATCGTTGTTAGTGACAATGGCACTCAATTTAAAAGCCATGAGTTTGCTAATTTCATTTCCAAGCATGGTATTCAACACATTTGTACAGGTGCATATGCCCCTCAGTCCAATGCGGCCGAGAGAGTTAATCGCTCCATAAATGCTTCTTTAAGAGCCTATGTTCGTAGCGATCAACGCTTATGGGATATTTACTTACCCAGTATCAATTCGGCACTGAGAAATTTTTATTCATCAATCCGTAGGAATGTCACCATACTTTATTGTGTTTGGACAACATATGATAACGCATGGTAATGATTACAAACTACTGCGAAATCTTAAAATGCTCAGTGATGGCACTGAACGTTTGGAAAAGATCGACGAATTTCATAAGATTCGATCTAATATTGGAAAACATCTCACTAAAGCATATGAGAAAAATAAGCAAACATATAATTTACGAGCGAGACCTCGTTCATTCGAGATTGGTCAAAAAGTTATTAAACGAAATTTTGCCTTAAGCAACTCAGCAACAAATTTTAATGCAAAGTTAGCACCTGTTGGTATAGAAGTTCGTATCAAAAAGAAGTTAGGAAATTCACTTTATCTCTTAGAAGACTTAGAAGGTAAAGAATTAGGTACATTTCACGCTAAAGATCTCTGGTAATTCATGGATCACCCTTTTTCAGCTTTTATCTTTGTCGTCCAGACTAAGATCAATTTACCTGTGGTGTAGGGGTGCGCCCCTAACGTATGCAACACAAAAAATTTATTTTTTTTGAACGGCTATTTTACGCGATAGCAACAGCTGGTCTGTTAATGCACTGTTAACTATCGATCGAGGGCAGGATTCAACCGTGCATGCGATTAATCGATCATGCTTGCAAATCACCTTTGGGCATGCGATATTTCGAGTAGGTGTCGACTTCCTCGATCAGCCTATTTCCTGTTCGACCATTGAGTAAGAGAGTCACGAAAGTGCATAAAAAAAAATAATCGTGACGCATCCAAGTTGCCTTGCCATTTTTAAATATTTTGTGGCACCAAAAGTGCGTGAATATCGGTGTGACGTGCGTCCGCACCCTACATATTTAAGGAATTTTTTTTGAAAATATTTTTCTACTTAAGGTATGTTGTGTAATCAGTGTCAGACTCGCGTCTCATAAGTTTCTTTTTCATTGGTGTAGAATTGAAGATTTTGTCTCTACCAACGATTACTGGCGACGAGTGCAAGCCTGTGCTTGCGAACTAAAGACGCTTTGGCCAACACGGCACCAGTCGCAGTATCAGCGTTTCGTGTTGCACTCTTGGGTCGGCAACGAACGTTGCGCGCACACATTTGCTTGCGACACGGCTGTCCGCTCAGGCGCACATGCTTCACACGGCTGCGCTCAGCACAATTGCGCGACACGGCTGTCCGCTCAAGCGCGCGCAGCCTACAACTAGTCGCCAACGCCACTGCAAACTGCTGGGAGACTAATACCTTGTTCCCTTTAAATTGAGTGGCGCACCTTGTTTTTTTTCTGCGATCCGCTAAAAGGGACTGCTGATAATGATTTTCTAAACACTTCGGAGAA
>JAEIGM010000456.1:0-27025 GCA_018903735.1 Drosophila cardini
AGTTTTAAAATTGAAACTATTTTTTTTTTTTTTTTTTTTTTTTAAATAAAGCAACTCAAGTGATATTCTTCAACCACAATTTGCACATTTAACAATCAAACGATGTGTTAATGTTTTATAAGGTCATATAAGCGACTAAATGTGTTTCAGCTGTATTGCAATTCAGACGTAAGGTATTTTAATTTTATTTATTCTTTTCATTTTATTTTGATCTCATTTAAATGTATCTTATTTTACTTTTTTATTTTATTTTACTTAATTTTTATTTTATTTATGAGAGGTATGTATGTGATGTATGTATGTGATGATGCCCATGCTGTTAATTACAGAGTCTTTGAATTCATAAACAGCTGATACACTTTCGGCACTTATGTGACAACAAAACTTTGCTTTACGTTATTAGACCCCGTACTCTAAAAAAGAGTATAGGGGTCTATTAAGTTTGTCTGAAGCGAAATGTGCGTAACAGGCAGAAGGAGGCGTGGCCGACCCCATAAAGAATATATATTCTTGATCAGCATCAACAGCCGAGACGATATAGCAATGTCCGTCTGTCCGTCTGTCCGTCCGTCGGTCTGTCCGTCCGTCTGTATGAACACCTGGATCTTCTAAACTACAAGAGCTAGAGCCACCAAATTTGGAATGAAAGTCCGTCTGCTTCGCGAGCAGATCAAGTTTATTTCAAATCTTTGCCACGCCCCCTACCGCCCCCAAAAATTGTAAAAAACTTTTTTCACATCACCATAACTTGAAAACGGTTAAAGCTAGAAAGACCAAATTCACACATTATGTGTATGGTACCATTATAACTATCTTCACCAAGTTTGGTCCGGATCGGACAACTATAGCCTATAGCTCCCATAGGACAAATCGGTCGAAAATTGGTGATTTGTATGGAAAAACGCGCACTAGAAGGAGTACGGGGTCTTTTACAGTCGGCTCGCTCGACTGTAGCCTTTCTTACTTGTTTTATATATATCTTTTTCAAAAAAAAAATATTAAGTAAAGATTTCTTTAAGTATTTATTATTTTTTTTCTACAATCTTTTCCCTATTCTTTCTTTTTTTTCTTTTTAAATATTTTTTCTTATAATTTTCTTTAGTTTTTTATACCCGTTACTCGTAGAGTAAAAGGGTATATTGTATTCGTTGCAATGTATGTAACAGGGAGAAGGAGACATGGCAGACCCCATAAAGTATATATATTCTTGATCAGCATGACTAGCCGAGTCGATATAGCCATGTCCGTCTGTCCGTCCGTCCGTCTGTCCGTCTGTCCGTCTGTGTGAACAAAAGGATCTCAGAGACTATAAGAGCTAGAAAGGCCCGAGTGGTCGCAAACGAAATGCCCAAGCAGTACAAGTTTGCTTTTGTTTTTTGACACGCCCACTTTAGGGCGTTCTATGTGCATACAAAGGTAAAAACATGGTAAAAATAGCATGTTTTAGTATAGAAACTTAGCAATGCTACCTAAACCAAATTGACACAGAAAGTACACGTCTAGGGATTACGTATACTGACCAAGTTTGATCCAAATCGGACAACTATATCATATAGCTCCCATAGGGACAATCGGTCAAAAATACGCTCCAAATATGAATTTATATGAATAACTTTTGCGTTGGCCAACCAATCGAAGTGAAACTTACACAGAATATATCTGTCAATAATATAAACATATTGACTAAGTTTCATCCAAATCGGACGACTATATCGTATAGCTCCCATAGGGACGATCGGTCAAAAATACGCTGTAAATATGATTTTGTATGAAAATTTTCTGCGTTTCTCAAGTCATCTGAATTAAAATCAATAGGGTCGATTACCTAACCGATTGTAATATTATTAATATTATTAATAATATATTATATTGTTAATAATATAATTAAACTGAGTAAAGGGTATCCTAAAGTCGCGAGGCGACTATAGCATTCTTTTCTTGTTTTTTTTCTTTAAAAATTATATTTTTTTTTTTTCATTTAATTAATTTTTTTTTTTTAGACCCCGTACTCTAAAAAAGAGTAGAGGGGTCTATTAAAATTGTCTGAAGCGAAATGTGCGTAACAGGCAGAAGGAGGCTTTTCCGACCCTATAAAGTATATATATTCTTGATCAGCATCAACAGCCGAGTCGATATAGCGATGTCCGTCTGTCCGTCTATCTGTCTGTCTGTCTGTTTGTCTGTCCGTCCGTATGAACACCTGGATCTTCTAAACCACTACAGCTAAACCCACCAAATTTGGAATGAAAGTCCGTCTATATGTCAGGCAGATCAAGTTTATTTCAAATTTTTGCCACGCCCCCTACCGCCTTCGCAAATTGTAAAAATCATTTTTCACATCACCATAACTTGAAAACGACTGGAGCTATCGGAACCAAATTCACACAATATATGTATGTTACTATTATAACTATACTTACCAAATTAGGTCCGGATCAGACAACTATAGCCTATAGCTCCCATAGGACAAATCGGTGAAAATTTGGTGATTTGTATGGAGACATGTAGTTTTAGTTGAACGATCGCAACCAAATTCACATATTATGTGTATGGTACTATTATAACTATCCTCACCAAGTTTGATCCGGTTCGGACAACTATAGCCTATAGCTCCCAAAGGACAAATCGGTCTTAAATTGGCGATTTACAGCTATTTGTCAGTTATTTGTATGGTAAAATGCTCACTAGAGTGAGTACGGGGTCTATTACATTCGGCTTGCTCGACTGTAGCCTTTCTTACTTGTTTTACTATAGTGATTAATTCATACAGCACAAAGACAAACTTTAATGAATTTTTTTTTTTTTCTTTACTTTACATTCTTTTATAAACTATAAATTTTATCATTATTTAATTATTCAACCTACACTGTGACAATGGCAAGCCAAGGGCTAAATAAAGCTTTTGCGCAGTAAGCTTTAAAGCGCTTGCGGTAGCCACAGTGAGCATTCGACAAACTCACCAGATGATCGACGAAGGCCTTCGAGAATTCTGCTGGGTGTGTGTGTTGTGTTGTTGGTGTTGTGTTTTGTGTTGTGTAGGTGGGTTGGTGTGGTGAATTTTGTGTTGTGTTTATATTAATTATTGATTAATTGTGTGTGTGTTGGGGTAAGGGTATTTGTGTGCAAAATTTTCTCCTTGGCTTTTCTCTTTTAAAACAAAAATTAAAATTGCTTAAATGTGCAGGGCAATTTAACACTGGGAGAAAAAAGATTTGAATAGTCACTAAGCAGAATTTTTAATTAACAAAACTAATAGTTTTTTTTTTCTCTAGTACAAAATGAATACTCTTATGGAACATATGAGCAAATTAAGCACAAAAAAATTATTTTCTATTTGAGACGGCGGTGGCACTGCGGCGGCGCTGCTAAAGCTGATCTGTTAGAGATGAGCCCTAGTGGCACTGAACGGCAATGTTTCCTCTATGGATTGGCAAGCGGAGATTACGCTCGGCGATGCGGCTCTTGGCAGCAAGGGTTTTCTCTTCAGCTGGAGGGACTATTGAAAACTGAGGCTGAGACTTCGGTGGGCCGCAAAGCCGAGCAGTAGATGTGTCTGTGGACAGCAGACGCTGCTGTGGAGGCTTAGGTGTGCAGTAGAGGCTCCTGTGGGCCGGATAGGTTTCTGTGGGCAGCAAAGCTGAGCAGATGCTGTTTCCGTGAGCAACAGATGCTGCTGTGGAGACTGCGGGGCGCAGTAGAGGCTTCTGGGGCCAGTAGCGACTGCGTTAGAACCACTGATGCTCTCCTGTGGCTGCTAGGGCTGCGCTGGACAGCGAGGGTTTTCCCTGCAGCTGCGGCGGCGAGTATAGCAATTCTCTTCGGGGCTTCTGTGGCAGCAGAACGTTCCAGAATTGAGAGAAGCTTTGATAGCCAACGGCGGCTGCACAATCTGAGGGAACTTTTTTTCCACTGATGGACCACGTTACAGGCTTAAAAAAAATTTTTATGCGTCTGCACGCTGTGAGAGTTCAAACGGAAAAGGAATAAAGCCTGATGCAGAAGCTACCTTCCGGCTTGAAAGCTCATTTTTGTGAACATCTGCATAAAAAAATGCATCGATCAGCAACTCTGGGTTGCAGCATAATCAGCTAAAGCTTTATGCACTTTAAGCTCGCTTAGAGCGAAACAGCTGTTTTAAAAGCTTTATGCAGATGATATCGATAAAACTTAACGAAACTTGTTCTATTCAATTAATTTTTCAAATCATACCAATAACGAACTATTTCCATGTCAATTAATTAAGAATTAATTTCAACGACGTCTAATTGTATCGCATACGATAAATATTTCGTAACCCCAAACTGCGATAACAAATAACGTCGGCTAATTCCAAAAAATAGTTTCTTCGACCATTACAAGTTTTGGAGAAAACGTGTCACAAAACCTATATAGGAAGTGGTGTAGCGCAAGGTATGTCATATGAGAAAAAAATTGAATATAGAAAGTCTATATGACTGTGGTGCAATATCTAGCCGGCATGGTTTTTAGTATATGGTCAAAAATAGTGATGTAATAATTATTATTAATGAAGTTTATTTATGTGTATTATTAATATAATGCATGCAAAATTGTATAATAAGAAAAAGCCTTGGAGAAAGTGACCGCTTTAGAGAAAACGTGTCACAAAACCTATATAGGGAGTGGTGACACGCAAGGTATGTCATATGATAAAAAATTTAATTAATAAATTCTATATGACTATGGTGCAATATCTTCCCGGTATGGGTTTTAACATTATATGGTGCAAAAATAACGAAGTTTAATAGTGTATTATTATATAATGCATGCAAAATTGTATAATAAGAAAAAACATTGGGCAAAGTAACAGTTTTGAAGAAAACGTGTCACAAAACCTATATTGGAAGTCGTGTAGCGCAATGTATGTCATATGACTGTGGTACAATATCTTGGCGGCATGGGCTTAAATTTTTTATGGTGCAGAAATAATGAAGTTTAATAGTGTATTATTGAAATAATGCATGCAAAATTGTATAATAAGAAAAAGCCTTGGACAAAGTGACCGCTTTAGAGAAAACGTGTCACAAAAGCTATATAGGGAGTGGTGTGGCGCAAATAATGTCATATGCCAACAAAATTGATTATAGAAATTCTATATGACTGTGGTGCAATATCTTGCCGGTATGGGTTTTAATATTAAATGGTGCAAAAATAGTGAAGTTTAATAATGTATTATTTATATAATGCATGCAAAATTGTAAAATAAGGGGCGGCCTTAAGTAAAGTGACCGCTTTCGGGAAAACGTGTCACAAAACCTATATAGGGAGTGGTGTCGCACAAGGTATGTCATATGTGAAAAAATTGAATATAGAAATTCTATATGACTGTGGTGCAATATCTTGCCGGGTATGGGTTTTAATATTAAATGGGGCAAAAATAACGAAGTTTAATAATGGATTATTTTTTTAAAGCATGCAAAATTGTATAATAAGGGAAAGCCTTGGATAAAGTGACCGCTTTAGAGAAAACGTGTCACATAAGCGAGAGAGATTATCAACTGTGCCGGTCGTGTTTTTTCATCGCTCCGTTTATTTTATCATTTCTGCTTAAATTTGTGAGCTTTAATTGAATTTTATTCATCTGTAAATTTTAACTAAGTGTTACCCTAAATCTGGTTTGTGCAAAGTTGGTTTTAGTGTGCATTTTAGCAATATATCAATCATTTTATTAATACACAGTCTCAGCTGTGTTTTTGTTTGTGCCCGTTTTTGCTGTGACCTTTGCTCCCTTCACGTTGCTCAGCTGAGCAATAATAAGTTTGTGTGTCGCTCGCTTGCACTCAATTCTCTTTTGCGCTTGCGTCCACGCATTGCCTTTGTTGTTTAACTATTTCGTTAATATTTTGTTTTTGCACTTTTTGCGTTTTCTGCTTTCGAGCATATTTGTTTACATCAAAGCAAAGTTTTCACTCACATTCATTTCGCTTTAACTCCAAATTGTTTTTAAAGTATTTTGAGTGAAATGGCCTGCTGTAAAAAAAATTGCTCATATGGCCCATCTCGGGACAGTGACCAACCAAATTATGTGCACTGTTGGCTGTGCGACAATATTATGCACATTAAATGTGCAGGTCTCACTGGGCGTGAATTTGAAAAATTCATTTCCTCTGCCAAATTAGGTAGTGGTGGATTAAAATGGTCATGCCCAGTTTGTATTGAGTTGCAATGCGATTTTTCACGTATGTACAATACTGTGAAAAAACAATTCCTAAAACTACGCTCACTCGCTAAGCAGCTTAGCACTGATTTTGATATTAGTTCTGATTTGCTTAGTGGCTATAAATTCGAGACTCCGCCTGACAAGATGTTGAGCTCTATTCAACATCTTTCATTACCTCATCCGCCTATTTCTCTCAATACATCACCGTTGCATAGTGGGCCTCCCCTTTTGTCTTTTTCTCCTTCTCCCTGTAACTCCTTACCTCCCAATTCATCCATTCCTCCCGCTACTTCCCCAGTACCCGACCGGCCCTTATGCAACCATACTTCCCCGGCTATGCCTGCCCCTCCCGTAGTCGCCCCATCACCAGTGATCAAATCTGTGGTTGTTAATGGTGCAGTGGCTACGAGTCATAACTCGAAGAGTCCCCCTATCCGGCGTAACAGTCGCTCTGTTGCCGCCCCCGCAGCTCCCCCTTCACCCCCTAATAATTCGGTGTTACCTGTAAGCAACTCAATTGTTACAAGTAATAACACCGAAAGCCCTCCAAGTCGACGTAATAGTCACCCTGTCGCTACTCCCATAGCAGTTCAGCCTCCCCTGCTTACGGTCGTGGCTCCACGTAAGCAGATATTTATATCTAGACTATCTGCAGATACGACTATTGAGTCTATTGCAGCTTTCATCGCTACCAAAACTCCAGGTAGCGTTTCAATTTCTAAATTCAATTTCTCTGAGCCAAGAGAAATTTCATCATTTAAGATTAGTGTGTCCCCTGACATATTTCCTATCATATGTGATCCAAAGTTCTGGCCCCCACATATGATTGTACATGAGTTCAAACAAAAAATAGAACTTGTTCAACTCCAGTCATTCTTCCAACTAGTGGTTCGACTCAAGCGGCCCCAGTCAAAACTTCAAAAAACTAGGCTCTCACCAACTTTTCATTCAGTATCAGAATGTTAGGGGTCTTGGGTCTAAGTTAAAACAGTTGCATAAGAACAGTTTATCTTTTGATTCTGACATTGTAGCATTTTCAGAGACTTGGCTTAATTCTAGCATATCTGATAATGAAATAATGTCATCTCATTATAACATTTTCAGGCGTGATCGTCTTAATCGACGCGGTGGTGGAGTTCTTATTTCAGTAAAATCCTCCCTTAATGCTGAATTAATAGATGTTTCACCACTGGACGAAATTGAAATTGTTGCCGTTAAGGTTACTTTTTCGTCATCGGCCCTTTATGTAACTTGTTCCTATATTCCTCCGTCCTCAGAAATGTCGGTTTATTTACAGCATTTCAATTTTATCAAAGAAATATTTAGTCACATTCGTGATTGTGATTTCTTTGTGATACTAGGAGATTTTAACTTGCCAAACGTTTCCTGGACGTTTTTCGACAAGTTTGATTACATACCCTCACCCAATAATGACTTTTTAGATAGTCTGATTGATCTTCCTTTTTTTCAAATCAATCATGTATCTAATCGTCTAAACCGGATGCTGGATCTTATCTTCGTTAATGATTCATCCAGTGCCATTGTCACTAGATCTTCTCCTGTAGTTGCTCCTGAAGATTCTTTTCATACTACTCTTGAACTTTCCCTGTCTATCCCTAACTTAATCCGTTCACCTCCTTCATCCTCTTCCAAGTCGCGCAGTTGCTTTCGCAAAGGAAATTTTTCTTTGCTACTATACTATACAGCACGAATGATATTAACATAGCTGTTGAGTATTTTTACAACATATTAAATTCAATCTTTGATGTCTGTATTCCATATAGTGTTGTAAAGTCCGTTTCACATAAATCTCCTTGGTTCTCACCAAGACTATCTAATTTAAAAAACTTAAAAATCAAAATATTTTAAAAAGTTCAAGCAGACAGGTTCTAGCTTAGACTTTTTAAATTATTCTAAAGCAAAAGCAGCCTTTACCCTTCTTAATTCTCAATGCTATGAAAATTATCTCGTTCGTTGCAAGAATCAATTTGCGCGCGATCCTAAACAATTTTATAACTTTGTTAACTCTAAACGCAAATCTTCTACTTTACCCTCTTCTTTTTTCTTTAATACCACTAAAGTAAGTGAGGACTCGGCTGCTTCCGATCTCTTTGCTAACTTTTTTTCAATCCACGTATTCCCTAGTCTGCCTACTAACTTCTTTTACCCCTTTAAACTCCCATCCTCTAATTGCGTTTTTTTTCCTTATATTTCTGATAGTTGCCTGCTCTCGTCCATTAACAATCTAAAATCTTCCTTCTCTCCTGGGCCTGACAAGATTCCTAGTTGCGTGCTTAAGGAGTGCTGTTCTTCTATAATTAAACCGCTTTCAATTCTTTTTAACCTCTCTTTGGAATCCTCTGCCTTTCCTTCCTTTTGGAAAGAATCTTACATTATCCCTCTGTATAAAAAAGGTTGCAAGTCGGATATATCCAACTACAGGGGAATTGCGAAGTTGTCCGCAATCCCTAAGCTCTTCGAAAAGATAATTACTTCGACTTTGCAACACCTCTGCAAGTCAATTATCTCCCCTGCCCAACACGGTTTTGTTAAGAGTCGGTCGACTTCGACCAATTTATTGGAATTTACCTCTGTTGTAAATGAGGCATTCCTTAATAGAATGCAAACTGATGTCATCTATACTGACTTCAGTAAAGCGTTTGACTCTGTAAATCATAACCTCCTTCTCCATAAACTAAGCATTTTAGGCTTCCCACCTTCCCATCTTCTGTGGATATCATCATATCTTACAGGTAGAACCCAAAGGGTTATGCTTAGATCAGCCATATCTAAATCTGTCTTTGTTACTTCTGGAGTTCCCCAGGGTAGTCACCTAGGCCCCCTATTTTTTAATCTCTTTATAAATGACCTTCCTTCCTCACTAGCCCATTGTCGCATACCTATGTATGCCGATGACGTGAAATTATTATTGTCTTATAAGGATCCCCCAGATCATACGCTTCTTCAAGATGATTTAAATTCGATGCACAACTGGTGCATAACTAATCACTTGAACC
Source organism: Drosophila cardini (assembly GCA_018903735.1). Classification (NCBI taxonomy): domain Eukaryota; kingdom Metazoa; phylum Arthropoda; class Insecta; order Diptera; family Drosophilidae; genus Drosophila; species Drosophila cardini. The sequence continues at coordinate 9,196 of JAEIGM010000456.1, forward strand.
TAAATTTTTCTAAATGCCTGTTTATGACGTTTAACATGGTGACTCCTTACTTAGCCAACTATCTCATTGACAATGTACCTTTAAAACGTATATTATCAGTCGATGACCTCGGTGTTCTTTTTGATAATAAATTAAGTTTCACACATCATATTTCCACTATAGTTAATAAAGCTAAGGGAACTCTTGGATTTATTAAACGCTGGTCTAAGGAATTTAATGATCCATTTGTCACCAAACTTCTTTACACATCCCTTGTCCGTCCCATTCTTGAGTATTGCTCATGTGTCTGGTCTCCTCAACATGCTAATAGTCAATCATTAATTGAGTCAGTGCAGAAGCAGTTTTTACTCTTCGCGCTTCGTGGACTTAATTGGGACTCCAACCTTCGCCTTCCATCTTATACTAGCAGACTCTTGCTTCTGAATCTGCCATCCCTTACTAATCGGAGAAGAGTTCTTGGAGTAATCTTCCTCCATAAATTAATAATCGGTGATATCTGCTCCCCCTCTCTTTTGGAACGCCTTAAATTTAATATTCCCACCAGGACCACTAGGTACTACGTCCCTTTAACTTTTCCTACATGCACTACTGACTACGCTTTGCACAATCGTTTTCGGGTATTATGCGCTAATTATAATCAACATTATAGATTGATTGACACATCTCTCTCTCTCTCTCATCTTAAAGCTTCTCTTTACTGTAGTAGGAACGTTTATAAAAGATAATTGAGAGTCCAGTTTGTGGTTTTACAGAGAGACCTCTGTCTGCTCTGATTGAACTGTATTTATTGAATGTTCTTTTAGCTTTCGAGCTGTCCACCGTGAAGCAGTGAGCAGCCGTTTTACATACATTGTTTTATGCTTATTATATATCATATATATAAAGAGAGTTTGAGAGAGTCATGCGCGCACATATATATACGTAGCGACGGTCAAGCGTGGGAACGCTGACTTAGCTATTTGGGCGGTTGTTGCCATCAAGTGTGGATCATATATCGGCTGCACTTGAATATGTGCAGAGGGCACTTAGCATTAAACGCGCTGCGACAAAGTCGCTGCTTATGTATACATTCCATTGGCATAACAACAAAGTGTTGCGGCCTTATGTATACATTCTATTGGCATAACAACAAAGTGTTGCTGCCTTATTCATATGTATGTATATATGTATGTACGCATGCTACATCTCCCTCCTTTGAAAAAAATAACGTAATTTTTAATGGAGTTATTTTATTAGTTATATTACTTATAAAAGGAGTTTTTTTTATGAAGCAGGTTGATCATTCCTGTTCTTGGTTTTTTTTTTACTAATTTAACTATTTTTATTTTTATTATTATTTTTTTTTTTTTTTTTTTTTTTTTGCAATTAATTGATTATGAATTAAACATTTTTAGTCTATCTTTATGTACTATTTGTTTTTTATTTTTATTATTTGAAATTGTTATATTATCGTTTTTTCCTATGTTTTCTACTTTGTATGGTCCTGTATATTTAAAATCTAACTTATGACCTGTTTCGTTATTTAATAGAACCTTATCTCCAATTTTTAATACAAAATCTAAACTATTGCTATCGTAATAAATTTTTTGTTTTTTCTTATTTGTTTCTAGCATTAGCCTAGCTCTCTCTATATGCCTGTTCTAGTCTAAATTTTGATTCCTTAGCATAATCTTCTACATTATAAAGTGGCTTAATTGTATCTATGCTATTAAAATCTTTGTTAAGTTTGATGTTTTGCCGAACACGAGCTCATATGGACAATAGTCATGTGCCATAGAGGGTGTTGTGTTAAAACAATATACGAAGTATCTTAACCATACGTCCCAATCTGTCTTATCGACTGATATGTAAGATCGTATGAACTCGTTAAGTGTTCTGTGGCTTCGCTCCACGGTACCTACTGTCTGGTGATGGTGTGCGGTTGAAGTTATGTTTTTAATTTTAAGATTTTTACATAAGTCTTCAATTATTGAATTTTTATATTCTGTACCCATGTCCGTAATGAACGTCTTCATTGGACCGTATACCAGAATAAAATTTTCAAATATAGCTTTTGCTACTGTTTTCGCACTTTTGTCTTTAATTGGAATTGCTACAAGATATTTTGTTATATCGCAGATTAAAGTTACTGCGTATTCGTTTCTGTATTCGGATTTGGGTAAAGGACCGATCGTGTCAACAATTACCCTGTCGAAAGCTCTCTGTGGAGTTTCGGTAATAGTTAATGGAGTCTTTGTGTGTTTAGTCGTTTTAGACCTTTGACACTTCTCACATTTTTTTATATATTCCGATATATCTTTTGTCATTTTATTCCAGTGATAATGCCTTTTTATTTTGGCTATCGTTCTGGCTATTCCAGTATGACCTCCTTGTACTGGGTCGTCATGGAACTTAAACAGTATTGCTTCTTTTTCTTTATTATTATCGTTTGATAATAGGGTCACCGGCTTGAGTAGCGCTACTCTTAAAGTTTTCAATATTTTATTGCCCATTAATTTAAAAGATTCTATTGAGATAATCTCAAAGATCTTTTCGCTCGGTGCCACTTTGAGTCTGCTAATATTAAGTATACCGGCTTCTGATTCAAGCCTTTGAAAGAATTGACCTAAGTCAAAAGTTTCATTGGTGTACATATTGCTAACATCAATTCTTGCGATAACACTCTTTCCGTGTTTTAATAAACATAGAGAATTTGTTATTCGCAAGGTCCTACTTTTCGTACCTCGTCATTTACAATGACTTCGTATACGTTGGGCTGAGAAGCATTTGGAGTCTGCTTTTGCAAGACCTCCTTTTCTTTTTCTTTTCCTGCGCAGGAATTTAACTGTTTACTTTGATTTCTGGTAGTGACTTTCAGAATTGTATTGTTTGTCTTTATATTTTTTAAGTCTGTTATTGTTATTCTAGATAGCGCATCGGCTACGTAGTTGTCTTTTCCCTTTAGAAATTCTACAGTAAAATTATATTCCTCTAGTTCAAGTCTAATTCTGGTAAGTTTGGAGCTCGGATTTGTCATTGAAAATAGATATGTGAGTGCCCTGTGATCTGTTTTGACAGTGAAGTGTCTACCATAAATGTATGGCCTGAAGTACGTTATTGCCCAATGTATGGCTGTTAGTTCCTGTTCTGTTGTGCTTTTATTACTTTCTCCTTTAGTAAAAGATCTTGATGCGTATGCTACCGGGAGTTGAAGTCCATCTTTGTTTTGGGTCAGGACTGCTCCACAAGCTTGCTTACTGGCATCCGTTATAATGCAAAATTCTTTGCTGAAGTCTGGGTATTGAAGAAGTGTTGGATTCATTAATGCCGATTTTAGATGTTCGAAGGCGTTTTGGCAATCTGCAGTCCATTCAAATTTGACATCTTTTTTGCATAACTTTGTTATGTGACGAGAATAGTCGGCGAAGTTCTTAATGAATCGTCTATAGTAATTACAAAAAGCTATAAATCTTCTAGCGCTGTCCGCATCATGTGGGACTGGGTAATTTTGAATGACGTCGTATTTTTTGTCGTCGGGTAAGATTCCTTTATCCGTGCATTTATGTCCTAAGAAAGTGACTTCATGCATAAAAAATGAACATTTTTCAGGATGTAACTTTAGGTTGTGCTGCCTACATTTCTCAAAAACATTAGTTAGGTTTTTAAGCATATGTTTTTCGGAGCAACCAATGACTATTAAGTCATCCATATAAAGGAATGCTTGAGAAGGTTCAAGTCCAGAGAATGCTATAGTCATCATTCTCTGAAACGAATTTGGCGCTATTTTTAAACCGAATGGTAACCGCGTGAAACGATATGAACCGTTGGTTGTTGAAAATGAAGTAATATCTCTTGATCTTTCTTCGAGTTCTATTTGGTGAAAGCCTGACATTAAGTCTAGGCATGAGAAGAATTTCGCTCTACCTAGTTGATCCAAAATATCATCAATTCTAGGGAGTGGAAATTTATCGGACAACAATTTTTTATTGATCTGAGGATAGTCAATTACTAATCGCCATTTTTTCTTTTCAGAATTTGGTAGTGTTTTCTTGGGCACTAATAACAAAGGGCTATTATAGGGGGATACGGACGGTTCGACTATTTTGTCGTCGATTAGTTTTTGGACTTGTTTCTGAATTTCTTCTTTTTGGCTATGAGGATTTCTATAATTTTTTATATATATCGCTATATCATCTTTCAATCTCAGTTTTTGTTTATAAAAATTATTTGTGGTCATTGGTTCGGTTTCTAAGCCGAGCACATCGCTATATTGTACGCACAGTGACGTTAGCTGTTTATGGAATAATGGTGGAAAATTTTTTGATAGCTGGCTTAGTACAATTTTTTCTTTTTTTCTGGAGTTGTTGTAACTACTTCTGTAGTTTGAAAGTGGTTCATATTTTAAACTATTAATGCTAATGAATTGGTCTTCGTTAGTTGTATTGAGCATTCTTAAGAATACGTTTTGAGAATTTACTATGGTATTTGCTATGTAAACACCATGTTGAATTTCTTGATTTGGAATAAGTATACTTTCCTCTTCTGAGTTTATTTTAATGTTTCTGACTACTTGAGATCTTGCTGGCAGAATTATGGAGTTGTTGCCAGAACTGTATGTTATTTGAACATAAATGGGATATTTTAAATTGTTTGGTCTAATTATTAGCCAGTCTTTAGTAGGATTGAAATCCAATATGCAGTTATATTTCTTTATAAAATCAATTCCTAGTATTCCATCACATGGATTTTGTGTTCACGATGTGGAAATTGTTCTTTTTCTTTTATCTGAGTTTCGGATTCAGAATCGGAATTTTCATCAACTGATTCTATGTCTGTCGATGATTGTTCTTTGCCAGTGAATATAGCTAGAGGTGTATTCAAGACGGTTGGTATGAATATATCTAGCTTATATTTTTCTTTTACGTTTATAAGGTTCGAACGTAGTTTGATCAATAGTTTTGAAATCTTTGTCCAATTTGATTTGCCAACTATTTCTCTATTGTCATTTACTAACGTTCGTGCGTCGTTGAATGAATCAACGAGAATTTTCGCATGCTTATTTAACGTTTCTTTTTGTATTGTCCTATTCTGTGTTACACATTTATAAGATTTTTTGAAATTTTCTTTTATGTATTGGATGTGGAGAAGTAATTCTTCCCATTCCATGCTAAAAAAAAAATTTTTATTTAGATCTTATCAAGGTCATTGGCATGGCTTAAAGCTCTTTTTGCTACACATTTATTGTGTAGTTTATATGCTTTGTACAATACATATGCGCACATTATTATTACAATTATTAATAAGAGTGCATTTGTTAATTTTAAGTCAACATTTGAGGAGTCTATTCTATTAATTACATTGGCAGTGGAGTCCACTGTTTTGGTATCGATTAAACCCATTTTGGGTGCTGTTCCTAATTCGACAAATTCCTCAGATTCTATTTCTTCGAATTTGCTGATACTATTACTTCTCATAGAAGTATGAAACGATAATATAATAATTATTATTATTACAATGTATTTCTTATATATTTAGACCCCGTACTCTAAAAAAGAGTATGGGGGTCTATTAAGTTTGTCTGAAGCGAAATGTGCGTAACAGGCAGAAGGAGGCTTTGCCGACCCCATAAAGTATATATATTCTTGATCAGCATCAACAGCCGAGACGATATAGCCATGTCCGTCTGTCCGTCTGTCTGTCTGTCCGTCTGTCCGTCCGTCTGTATGATCACCTAGATCTTTTAAACTACAAGAGCTAGAGCCACCAAATTTGGAATGAAAGTCCGTCTGCTTCGCGAGCAGATCAAGTTTATTTCAAATCTTTGCCACGCCCCTTACCGCCCCCGCAAATTGTAAAAAACTATTTTCACATCACCATAACTTGAAAACGGCTAGAGGTAGGGAGACTAAATTCACACATTATGTATACGGTACCTATATAACTATCCTCACCAAATTTGGTCCGGATCGGACAACTATAGCCTATAGCTCCCATAGGACAAATCGGCCGAAAATTGGTGATTTGTATGGAGGCATGAAGTTTTAGTAGAGCGACTGTAACCAAACTAGCACATTATGTGTATGGTACCATTGTAACTATCCTCACCAAGTTTGGTCCGGATCGGACAACTATAGCCTATAGCTCCCATAAGACAAAGCGGCCTAAAATTGGTGATTTGTATGGAGGCATGAAGTTTTAGTTAAGCAATTGCAACCAAACTAACACATTATGTGTATGGAACCATTTTAACAATCCTCACCAAGTTTGGTTTGGATCGGGCAACTATAGCCTATAGCTCCCATAGGACAAATCGTTCGAAAACTACTTATTTGTATGGTAAAACGCGCACAAGAATGAGTACGGGGTCTTTTACAGTCGGCTCGCTCGACTGTAGCCTTTCTTACTTGTTATTATTATTATTTTTTTTATTTTTAATTCATAATCAAGTTTTGTTAATTACTTGTTTTTTTTTTTTTTATTGTATTTTTCCTATGCGATCAACGCAGTGATCTCCTGGCTAATGTTTCGTATGGTTTTCACGCCATACTCTACTACGAGCAACGCAATTATCGCTCAGTATTACAAACATATCTTGACATTGCATTGACTTAATATAGTTCTTAGTCTAACAAAAAATTTTTTTTTTTTTACATTTAACAAAAATTTTTTTTTGTGTTTGATGTATGTTGCGCGCTCTATGTAGCGCTGTCGGCCCAATGGTCCTTGCTCAAGCTGTTGGGGCGCCGGTGCTGGTACTCGCACGGGCTGTTGAAATAAATATAGCTGCAGAGTTACTTTGGAGTTCCTTAAGACGTGTGACATCGATGCCGGTAAGGCGCACCAATCTGGTTGTTTCCAATGGCTGACGTTCTAATCCCCATTTGGATATATCAATTGTTCATTTGGTTGTTGAATTAAATTTATACTTGACATTGAAATTGTTGCAAAGCGGCGATGGGTTCTCATACACGGCACTGCTCATAAATGTTTGAGGGCTGGTTAGCTTCCTCACCGTGTCCACAACAAGGAACTCCGTTTCTGGTGCGTTCGAGGCCTGACGATGCAGCGACTGGAGGACAGCTTTTACCCGCTGTACCACCAATTTACGCTTTTCCGCCGCAGCGGTTGCATCACCTTGCGTTAAATTGTCCAGCTTGACTATCCTCAGGCTCCTACGGAATCATGGATTTGCACGTATTTGCTTCGATAGGCGATAGGGTGAATTCTTAGTCTCCTCGTAGTATTGTTGTAGTTAGTTTTGATGTTTTGTTTTAACTCCAGTTGATAAGGTTTTGTCGCATTTCACGCACTTGATTAAATCTTCGTCGATTTTTGTTCCGCCTATTTTTCCAGGTCCAGGTCCAGGTCCAGGTCACTCACTTAGTGACCCCTGTCACGGTCGCCATGTAGTAGGTACGTTTATAAAAGATAATTGAGAGTCCAGTTTGTGGTTTTACAGAGAGACCTCTGTCTGCTCTGATTGAACTGTATTTATTCAATGTTCTTTTAGCTTTCGAGCTGTCCACCGTGAAGCAGTGAGCAGCCGTTTTACATACATTGTTTTATGCTTATTATATATCATATATATAAAGAGAGTTTGAGAGAGTCATGCGCGCACATATATATACGTAGCGACGGTCAAGCGTGGGAACGCTGACTTAGCTATTTGGGCGGTTGTTGCCATCAAGTGTGGATCATATATCGGCTGCACTTGAATATGTGCAGAGGGCACTTAGCATTAAACGCGCTGCGACAAAGTCGCTGCTTATGTATACATTCCATTGGCATAACAACAAAGTGTTGCGGCCTTATTCATATGTATGTATATATGTATGTACGCATGCTACATTACAGCCAACTCCGTTATATCTCTGTTATATCCCTTTCCAAGGGCAGTAAGAATGGAGTCTCTGCCATTCATTCTTCCCCTTAAATCAGAGATCTTTCGGGTTAGTTTTGGCATATTTTTATTGATCTGGTTGGGTTTTTCTGGGTTTTTCCCAACCCTTGCAACAAATGTTGGATCACTTTCTTTGCTTGTTATTCCCAGATTAATGGTCTAATTATTATCTTTCTTTAATTTCAGTTTAATTTAAATTTAAAATTTTTAATAATTACTTTTAATATTGTCTAAATTTAAATTATATATCTATATACTACGTAATCATTTAATTAAATACTCGCGACTGCTTTTAGTCTGCGTTAATAAATAAATAAATAAATAAATAACCTATGTAGAAAGTGGTGTCGCCCAAGGTATGTCATATGAAAAAAAAAATTGAATTAGTAATTTGTATATGACTGTGGTACAATTTCTTCCCGGCATGGGTTTCAGTTTTGTATGGTGCAAAAATAATGAAGTTTAATAGTTGTAGCAGACGGATGGCATACCATTAACATGTAAACAACTAACAGTGCCATCACTAGAACTAATAGTGCCATCACTAACACTGACATTACTTTTTTGAGTAAAGAAGAAGAAAATCAATGCAAGCGAGCACGCCAATAAAAGAAGTCGCAGAAAGGCGCAGAAAAGAGTAAAAAAGAAGTTTTATTATTTATATAGCGTCTACAAACTCAGAAGTGGGATTGAGCTCATGTCATGGAAATTAATTTTAACGAAGTATCGCTCGTTTAGCTTAAAAGGTGGCTCGCAGCTTTAGGCTTGCCAACCCGAAGATGCAAGGCCGAGCTCATAGCACGTATTAACGCAGTGCCGGCCGGTGAGCGGGGCAGCATTCCAGAAGCGGAGCAGGCGCCTGAAGAGGACATAGCAGAGAATGCCATGGCATACCAGGAGGAGCAATTGGCAGAAGCTAACACAGCAGCTCAGAGTCTGCCAGTATCGATACAAGAGACAACAATTGCTAGACAAGAGGGAATTCTGCTACAGCTAACTGCGCAGTAAGTTAGAGCAGGACGACACGACTATTCATAACGAAGATAACGTCGGTGGCGCCAACGCCGAACTTGTCGAGAGCGTTAGTGACGCGCGCATTGGTGACGCCGAAATTAGTGGTGAAATAGTTGCAGCCGGGTCGAACGCACCTACAGGCCCACAACAAAATTGTGAGCTGACTTCATCGTTATTCAGTTTAGCGAAAGAAGTACTGAATGAATTTTCCGGAGACGGATCAATTAACAACTGAATTGCTCAACTAGACAACATATCGAAGCTGTACCATCTATCTGACATACAGAAAGAGTTGCTCTGCATAGTAAAATTGAAGGGTCATGCGAAAGAATGGTTGAATGCAGATCCATCACGTATCGTCATGTCTTTGGGCGAACTATTGGAACAGTTGAGAGTTTTGGAGGCAAGGTTTCCAAGGCTGAGATGCGCCGTAAATTTGAAGAACGCATATGGAAAGGGTCGGAGAAGTTCGCATTGTATTACGAGAGCAAACGTCAACTTGCACGGGATTTCAGGCTGGACGATGAAGAACTGCTAGATGGACTAATTGAGGGAATACCGGACGTGCAGTTGCGCATGCAGGCGAAAGTTCAATGCTTCGAGAATCCGGGAAAACTTATGCGAGCATTCGCAGATAAAAGGAACGGCAGCAGGTGCAGCACCTGGCAGTATGATAAAGGAGGCACGTTGCTTTAATTGCAACTACAAAGGGCATTGGGCGAAGAACTGTTTTAAGCAAAGAGGGAGCGAGGCTCATGCTACGGATGTGGCGCCACTGACCACCTTGTGGCAAAGTGTCCAAAGAGGAAGAGTTTGGCCGATAACAATTACGTAAGATTGATTAACATATATTTTAACAATAGAGATAAGCCTTTTATCACTGCAGAATGCCTCATAGATTCAGGAAGTCCCATTTCGTTTATAAGAAAATCACGTGTTCCCATTAAGGTAGAACTTCAGATTCACAAAGGAGTTTATTTTGGGCTAAATGAAAGCCAATTCAGTATTGTTGGAAAAACAATAGTTTATATTTTGAATAAGTCAATAAAAGTATATTTTTAGTTAATAGTGGTTTCTGATGAATCTATGAGGTGGGACGTAGTGCTGGGAAGGGATTTTATGCATAACTGCGATTTAAACGTAGATCCAGGCGCATTAAAGATAATTTCTGTAGATAAACATGAAAGCCCTTTATGTAAATCGGAGAAATTAAGCGAATTAGAGAGCGGATTTTTAGAGGAGTGTGCAAATTATGCTCGACGAATACCTTAGGGATGGCATCACACGACCCAGCTATTCGGAATATTCATCGCCAATCGTATTAGTAAAAACAAGTAAGAAAGGCTACAGTCGAGCGAGCCGACTGTAAAACACCCCGTACTCATTCTAGTGAGCGTGTTACCATACAAATAACTAGTTTTCGAACGATTTGTCCTATGGGCGCTATAGGCTATAGTTGTCCGATCCGGACCAAATTTGGTGAGGATAGTTATAATGGTACCATACACATAATGTGCTAGTTTGGTTACGGTCGCTCCACTAAAACTTCATGTCTCCATACAAATCACGAATCTTCGTCCGATTTGTCCTATAGGAGCTATAGGCTATAGTTGTACGATCCAGACCAAAGTTGGTGAGGATAGTTATAATGGTACCATACACATAATGTGTGAATTTGGTCTCTCTAGCTGTAATCGTTTTCAAGTTATGGTGATGTGAAAAAAGTTTTTTACAATTTGCGTGGGCGGTAGGGAGCGTGGCATAAATTTGAAATAAACTTAGCCTGCCTGACATATAGACGGAATTTCATTCCAAATTTGGAAGCTCTAGCTCTTGTAGTTTAGAAGATCCAGGTGTTCATACTGACGGACAGACAGACAGACAGACGGACAGACGGACATCGCTATATCGTTTCGGCTGTTGAATCTGATCAAGAATATATATACTTTATGGGGTCGGAAAAGCCTCCTTCTGCCTGTTACGCACATTTCGCTTCAGACAAACTTAATAGACCCCTATACTCTTTTTTAGAGTACGGGGTCTAAAAAGATTCCATAAAATACACTTCATTCGTCACACCTTTAGGGCAGTTTGAGTTTTTGAGAATGCCAATGGGACTTAAGACTGCTTCACAAGTTTTTCAGAGGTTTGTTAACAGCATATTTACAGATTTAATAAGAGAAAATAAGGTTATCATATATATGGATGACATAATGATAGCTAGCTAAAGTATACTGGAACACTTAGAAATTTTAGAAGAAGTGTTTAAACGATTAGTAGAAAAAAAGTTAGAGTTGAGATTTGATAAGTGTAAATTTCTGCAGGACAGAGTTAAATATTTAGGATTTTTGATTTCGGAGGGAAGGCATCAAAGCAGACGATAAAGGTCTGGAGGCGGTCAAAAACTTTCCAATACCTGATAAAACTCAGACATTACAGAGTTTCTTGGTCTCTGCTTGTATTTTAGAAGATTTATTAAGGACTTTTCAATGATTGCAAAACCCTTATACGACCTTTTAAGAAAAGACAGAAAATTTCAGTTTGGAGAAAAAGAAATGATTAGTTTCTCAAGCTTGAAGGACAAATTATTAGAAGCGCCAGTATTGTCACTATACAACCATAAAGAGGACATAGAATTACATTGAGATGCCAGTGCCATAGGGTTTTGGGCAGTATTACTGCAGAAAAAAGAAGACGGCAGATTACATCCTATATTTTATTTTTCAAGACGGACAACAGAAACGGAATCGAAATATCACAGCTTTGAGCTTGAAACATTAGCCATTATTTTTGCGCTTCGAAGATTCAGAATATATTTACAAGGCAAAAGGTTCAAAATAGTTACGGACTGCAATTCATAATTCATTTCAATTCAACAACACGATTATGATAACAGAAGCAAACAGTTTTGAAACCAATTTAATAATTTGCCAAACGAGAGATAAGAAGCTGCAAGAGATTAGAAAATTGTTAGAGGAAAATGAGCATAAATTGTTTGAAATGAGAAATGGAATTATATTCAGAAAGAGCAATGATAACAGGCAATTATTTTATGTACCGGAGAAAATGGAAGATCACGTTATGTACAAATATCATAACGAATTAGGACACATTGGAAGAGACAAAATGTTAAGTGCTATCAATTAAACTTATTGGTTTCCAAATATGAAAAAGAAATTCGTAGAACACATTGAAAATTGTTTGAAGTGCATAGCATTTCACCAAAGACAGGCAAAGGGGAAGGCCTACTACATAGCATTCCAAAAGGTAATAAGCCCTTCCAGTTAATTCATATAGATCACTATGGACCAGTAGACAATAGCCCATCCAAAAAATACATTTTCGCAGTAATAGATGGGTTCACAAAGTTCGTTAGACTATACACCACAAAAACGACAAATACAAAGGAAGTAGTCAAGGCATTAAGAGAATATTTTAGATCATACAGCAAGCCAGAATGCATAATATCGGATAGAGGAAGTTGTTTTACGTCAGCAGAATTTGATCAATTTATGGAAGAAGCAAACGTGAAGCACATTAGGATTGCCACAGGATCGCCTCAGGCGAACGGACAAGTCGAACGAATAAATTGAAATTTAGGACCAATGATAGCCAAACTAACAGAAACTGAAAATGGACAGCACTGGGACTTGGTAGTTGAGAGAGTCGAGTACGCTTTAAACAACACAGAGCACAGTAGCACTAAGCAATTCCCCAGCGAAATGTTATTTGGAATAACACAGAAGGGAGAAGTTAGTGATAGTTTAGGAGAACAATTAGAGGAATTTACACAGTTAGGGACACTTAGCACAGGCAATTTGTCAGATATTAGAGAAAAGGCAGCGCGCAACCAATTCATTTCCCAAGCAAACAATAATTTTAATCACATATTGTAAATATTATACAACACACTCTAAATGTATCATAAGTATTAAGAACATGTATTTCTAATTATATATATATATACAAATGTGAAAACTACTAGAGATAGAGGGCTATCTCATTGTCAGGATAGCCGAATTGTAGCAGGCGGATGGCATGCCATTAACATGTACACAACTAACAGTGCCATCACTAGAACTAATAGTGCCATCACTAACACTAACATTACCTTTTTGAGTAAAGAAGAAGAAAATCAATGCAAGCGAGGGCGCTAATAAAAGAAGTCGCAGAAAGATGCGGAAAAGAGTAAAAAAGAAGTTTTGTTATTTGTATAGCGCCTACATAGTGTATTATTATATAATGCATGCAAAATTGTATACTTAGGGAAATACTTTGATAAAGTGACCGCTTTAGAGAAACGTGTCATAAAACCTTTATAGGGAGTGGTGTCACGAATGGAATGTCATATGCGAAAAAATTTATTATAGAAATTCTATATGACTGTGGTGCAATTTCTTGCCGGAATAGGTCTTAACATTAAATGGTGCAAAAATAGTGAAGTTTAATAATATATTATTTATATAATGCATGCAAAATAGCAAAATAAGGAACAGCCTTAAGTAAAGCGAGCGCTTTCGGGAAAACGTGTCACATAACCTATATAGGGAGTGGTGTCGCGCTAGGTATGTCATATGTGAAAAAATTGAATAAAGAAATTCTATATGACTGTGGTGCAATATGTTGCCGGGGTATGGGTTTTAATATTAAATGGTGCAAAAATAGTGAAGTTTAATAATGGATAATTTATTAAAAATAAGCAAAATTGTATAATAAGGGAAAGCCTTGGACAAAGTGACTGCTTTAGAGAAAACGTGTCACCAAACCTTGATAGGGAGTGGTGTCGCGCAAGGTAGTGATATGTGATAAATTGAATATAGAAATTCTATATGACTGTGGTGCAATATCCTGCCGGGGTATGGGTTTTAATATTAAATGGTACAAAAAATAGTGGAGTTTAATAATAAATTATTTATTTAAAGCATGAAAAATTGTATAATAAGGGAAAGCCTTGGATAGTGACCGCTTTAGAGAAAACGTGTCACAAAACCTACATAGGGAGTGGTGTCGCGCAAGGTATGTCATATGAGAAAAAAATTGAATATAGAAATTCTATTTGACTGTGGTACAATATCTTGGCGGCATGGGCTTAAATATTTTATGGTTCAAAAATAACGAAGTTTAATAGTGTATTATTAATATAATGCATGCATGAAAAAACATGAAAAAAATTCAAGCGAGATGAATGGTTTACCTCTCGCTCGCACTTGTTCCTAAACGGACAACGCACAAAGCAAGCGAAGCAAGATCACGCTGTAGCTCCGTTACTTTCGTTCCAATAGCAAAAGAAACAGCATGCACTGGAATAACGACTGTACGTTGACAGTAGATCTAAGCATTGCGTTAATTTGTTGTGCAGTGAGTTGTGCCACGGTTATGACGGTCCAGCGTCATAATTGTGTAAGTTAATAAAGAATAATTCGAACACGTGACATATTTTGCACAAGTGCCTAAAATAAGTTCAAGTTGAACAAAAGTCGTAAGAAATTTAATTTAAAACGCCCAACAGCAGCAAAAGCTGCGCCATACCCTGCAACAGTCGCTGAAATAAAAGGTAATAATATGTTTTGTAATAAGTGGAAGTGTTAATCGTTTTTATACATTAGGCAATTTTTTTCGCATTTGACATACCTTGCGCGACACCACTTCGTATATTGGTCTTGTTACACGTTTTCTCCAAAACTCTCACATTATCCAAGTCTTTACCTTATTATACAATTTTGCATCCATTCTATAATAATACAAAATTAAACTTCAATATTTTTGCACCATATAATATTAAAACCCATGCCGGCAAGATATTGCACCACAGTTATAAAGAATTTCAATATTAAAATTTCTTCTGATTTGACATACCTTTCGCGACACCACTTCGTATATTGGTCTTGTGACACGTTTTCTCCAAAACTGTCACTTTACTTAAGGCTGTCCCTCATTTTACAATTTTGCATGCTTTATATATAAAAAACATTATTAAACTTCACTATTTTTGCACCATTTAATATTTAAACCCATACCGGCAAGATATTGCACCACAGTCATATAGAATTTCTATATTTAGACCCCGTACTCTATAAAAGAGTAGAGGGGTCAATTAGGTTTGTCAGAAGAGAAATGTGCGTAACAGGCAGAAGGAGGCGTGGCCGACCCCATAAAGTATATATATTCTTGATCAGCATCAACAGCCGAGACGATATAGCAATGTCCGTCTGTCCGTCCGTCCGTATGAACACCTGGATCTTTTAAACTACAAGAGCTAGAGCAGCCAAATTTGGAATGAAGGTCCGTCGATATGTCAGGCAGGTTAAGTTTATTTCAAATTTATGCCACGCCCCCTACCGCCCCCGCAAATTGTAAAAAACTATTATCACATCATCATAACATGAAAACGACTAGAGCTTGAGAGACCAAATTCACACATTATATGTATGGTACCAATGTAAATATCCTCACCAAGTTTGATCCGGATCGGACAACTATAGCCTATAGCTCCCATAGGAAAAATCGGTCGAAAATTGGTGATTTGTATGGAGACATGAAGTTTAAGATGAGCGATTGCAACCAAACTAACACATTAAGTGTATGGTACTATTATAACTAACCTTACCAAGTTTGGTTCAGATCGGACCACTATAGCCTATAGCTCCCATAGGACAAGTCGGTCGAAAATTGGTGATTTGTATGGAGACATAAAGTTTTAGTTCAGCCATTGAAACCAAACTAACACATTATGTGTATAGTACCATTATGACTATACTCAACAAGTTTGGTCCGGATCGGACAACTATAGCCTATAGCTCCCATTGAAGAAATTGATCGAAAATTGGTGGTTTCTATGGAAAAACGTGCACTAGAAGGAGAAAGGGGTCTTTAACAGTTGGTTCGCTCGACTGTAGCCTTTCTTACTTGCTTAACATGTTTTCTCTAAAACTGTTACATTATCCAAGGCTTTACTTAAATAAACAATTTTGCATGCATTATATAATAGTACACTATTAAATGTTAAAACCCATGCCGGGAAGATATTGCACGACAGTCATATAGAATTTCTATATTCAATTTTTATCGCGACACCACTCCCTATATAGGTATTGTGACACGTTTTCTCTAAAGCGGTCACTTTATTCAAGGCTTTTCCTTATTATTCAATCTTGCATGCATTATATTAATAATACACTATTTAACTTCGTTATTTTTGCACCATAAAATATTTAAGCCCATGCTGGCAATATATTGTACCGTAGTCATATAGAATTCCTATATTAAATTTTTTTCGCAAATAACATACCTTGGGCGACACCACTCCCTATATAGGTTTTGTAACACGTTTTCTCTAAAGGGGTCACTTTATCCAAGCCTTTCACTTATTATGCAATTTTGCATCCATTTCAATAATAATACACAACTAAACTTTGTTATTTTTGCACCATATAATGTTAAAACCCATGCCGGCAAGATATTGCACATCAGTCATATAAAATTTCAATATTAAAATTTCTTCTGATTTGACATACCTTGCGCGACACCACTCCCTATAAAGGTTTTGTGACACGTTTTCTCTAAAGCAGTCACTTTATCCAAGGCTTTCCCTTATTATTCAATCTTGCATGCATTATATTAATAATACACTATTAAACTTCGTTATTTTTGCACCATAAAATATTTAAGCCCATGCCGGCAAGATAATGTACCACAGTCATATAGAATTTTTATATTCAATTTTTTTCGCATATGACATACCTAGCGCGACACCATATCCTATATAGATTTTGTGACACGTTTTCTCTAAAGGGGTCACTTTATCCAAATCTTGCCCTTGTTATACAATTTTGCATGCGTTATATAATAATACACTATTAAACTTAATTATTTTTGCACCATATAATATTAAAACTCATGCCGGCAAGATATTGTACCACAGTTATACACAATTTCTTAATTCAATTATTTTCATATGACATACCTAGCGCGACACCACTCCCTATATAGGTTATGTGACAGGTTTTCCTTAAAGCGGTCACTTTACTTAAGGCTATCCCTTATTTTAGAATTTTGCATGCATTATATACATACATTATTAAACTTCACTACCATACCGGCAAGATATTGCACCACAGTCATATACAATTTGTTAATTCAATTTTTTTATACCCTTGCAGAGGGTATATTAATTTTGTCACAAAGTTTGTAACGCATTGAAGGAGGCATCTCCGACCCCATAAAGTATATATATTCTTGATCAGCATCAACAGGCGAGTCGATATAGCCATGTCCGTCTGTCTGTCCGTCTGTCCGTCTGTCCGTCTGTTTCTATGCGAACTAGTCTCTCAGTTTTAAAGCTATCTTGATGAAACTTGGTACAGATGTGTATTCTCTCTGCAGGCAGATCATTTGTCAAAATCGGCCGGATCGGATGACTATATCATATAGCTCCCATAGGAACAATCGGTTGAAAAAAAAATTTTTTTTGAGCTATTTCAACCAAATTAAGCCTATATGCATTTAGTACCAAATCCCATGTGCAAACCAAATTTCATCCGAATCGGACCACTATATCATATAGCTGCCATAGGAACAATCGGTTGAAAATGATGAAAATGCCTAGTATGAAAATTTTCAGTGTCGATTGAGCGATTTCAACCAAACTCACGCCATAAACATTTGCCATCATTCCCCAGCTGTTGACCAAATTTCATTCGGATCGAACCACTATATCATATAGCTGCCATAGGAACAATCGGTTCAAAGGCTTAGTATGAAAATTTTTAATGTCTATTGAGCGATTTCAACCAAATTCACGCAGTATGCATAAGCTATCATTCCCTATATACTGACCAAATTTCATCCGAATCGGAGTACTATATCATATAGCTTCCCTAGGAACAATCGGTTGAAAATGATGAAAATGCTTAGTATGAAAATTTTCAGTGTTGATTG
>JAEIGM010000142.1:0-84849 GCA_018903735.1 Drosophila cardini
AGAAGTCTTAGAGGATTTAGACGTTATTTCTTTTTCATATTTCTGGGCTTTGATCTTTAGGCTATATTCTGAAGTTGTCAAAAACTCAACCGATTTTAAACAGAATACCATTTAATTCAATAATTTTCATTTATATTGACTCTGCATCAAAATAATCTTGATTTCGTCAATTTAAAATTTTTTCATTTATTTTTTGTTTTTGCTTTTCTGGCGCTTATAGAGGTCTTAGAGGATTTTAGACGTTATTTTCGAATCCTCACATTTCGGGCCTTGATCTTAGCTATTCCTGTCAAAACCTCAACCGATTTTAGAATCACGCATACCATTTAATTCAATAATTTTCATTTATATCGACTCTGCATCAAAATAATCTTGATTTTCGTCAATTTACAATTTTTTTTCATTTAATTTTTGTTTTTGCACTTTTCTGGCGTTTCTAGAGGTCTTAGAGGATTTTAGACGTTATTTTCGAATCCTCACATTTCGGGCCTTGATCTTAGCTATCTCTGTCAAAACTCAACCGATTTTGAATCGGAATACCATTTAATTCAATAATTTTCTTTTATATAGCCTCTCCGTCAAAATAATCTTGATTTCGTCAATTTACAATTTTTTCATTTAATTTTTTGTTTTTGCATTTTCTGGCGTTTCTAGAGGTCTTAGAGGATTTTAGACGTTATTTTCGAATCCTCACATTTCGGCGCCCCGATCTTAGCTATCTCTGTCAAAACTCAACCGATTTGAATCGGAATACCATTTAATTCAATAATTTTCATTTATATCGCTCTGCATCAAAAATAATCTTGATTTCGTCAATTTAAATATTTTTCATTTATTTTTTGTTTTTGCATTTTCTGGCGTTTCTAGAGGTCTTAGAGGATTTTAGACGTTATTTTCGAATCCTCACATTTCGGGCCTTGATCTTAGCTATCTCTGTCAAAACTCAACCGATTTTGAATCGGAATACCATTTAATTCAATAATTTTCATTTATATCGACTCTGCATCAAAATAATCTTGATTTCGTCAATTTAAAATTTTTTCATTTATTTTTTGTTTTTGCATTTTCTGGCGTTTCTAGAGGTCTTAGAGGATTTTAGACGTTATTTTCGAATCCTCACATTTCGGGCCTTGATCTTAGCTATCTCTGTCAAAACTCAACCGATTTTGAATCAGAATACCATTTAATTCAATAATTTTCATTTATATCGACTCTGCATCAAAATAATCTTGATTTCGTCAATTTACAATTTTTTTATTTATTTTTTTTTTTTATTTTCTGGCGTTTCTAGAGGTCTTAGAGGATTTTAGACGTTATTTTCGAATCCTCACATTTCGGGCCTTGATCTTAGCTATCTCTGTCAAAACTCAACCGATTTTGAATCGGAATACCATTTAATTCAATAATTTTCATTTATATCGACTCTGCATCAAAATAATCTTGATTTCGTCAATTTAAATTTTTTTTCATTTATTTTTTGTTTTTGCATTTTCTGGCGTTTCTAGAGGTCTTAGACGATTTTAGACGTTATTTTCGAATCCTCACATTTCGGGCCTTGATCTTAGCTATCTCTGTCAAAACTCAACCGATTTTGAATCAGAATACCATTTAATTCAATAATTTCATTTATATCGACTCTGCGTCAAAATAATCTTGATTTCGTCAATTTAAAATTTTTTTCATTTATTTTTTGTTTTTGCATTTTCTGGCGTTTCTAGAGGTCTTAGAGGATTTTAGACGTTATTTTCGAATCCTCACATTTCGGGCCTTGATCTTAGCTATCTCTGTCAAAACTCAACCGATTTTGAATCGGAATACCATTTAATTCAATAATTTTCATTTATATCGACTCTGCATCAAAATAATCTTGATTTCGTCAATTTAAAATTTTTTCATTTATTTTTTGTTTTTGCATTTTCTGGCGTTTCTAGAGGTCTTAGAGGATTTTAGACGTTATTTTCGAATCCTCACATTTCGGGCCTTGATCTTAGCTATCTCTGTCAAAACTCAACCGATTTTGAATCGGAATACCATTTAATTCAATAATTTTCATTTATATCGACTCTGCATCAAAATAATCTTGGATTTCGTCAATTTAAAATTTTTTCATTTATTTTTTGTTTTTGCATTTTCTGGCGTTTCTAGAGGTCTTAGAGGATTTTAGACGTTATTTTCGAATCCTCACATTTCAGGCCTTGATCTTAGCTATCTCTGTCAAAAACTCAACCGATTTTGAATCGGAATACCATTTAATTCAATAATTTTCATTTATATCGACTCTGCATCAAAATAATCTTGATTTCGTCAATTTAAAAATTTTTTTCATTTATTTTTTGTTTTTGCATTTTCTGGCGTTTCTAGAGGTCTTAGACGATTTTAGACGTTATTTTCGAATCCTCACATTTCGGGTCTTGATCTCTCTGTTAAAACTCAACCGATTTTGAATCAGAATACCATTTAATTCAATAATTTTCATTTCGGGTCTTGATCTCTCTGTCAAAACTCAACCGATTTTGAATCAGAATACCATTTAATTCAATAATTTTCATTTATATCGACTCTGCATCAAAATAATCTTGATTTCGTCAATTTACAATTTTTACATTCATTTTTTTTGCATTTTCTGGCGTTTCTAGAGGTCTTAGAGGATTTTAGACGTTATTTTCGAATCCTCACATTTCGGGGCCTTGATCTTAGCTATCTCTGTCAAAAAACTCAACCGATTTTGAATCGGAATACCATTTAATTCAATAATTTTCATTTATATCGACTCTGCGTCAAAATAATCTTGATTTCGTTCAATTCTCCGATTTTTTCATTTAATTTTTTTGTTTTTGCATTCTGGCGTTCTAGAGGTCTTAGAGGATTTGTAGACGTTATTTCCGTAACCTACATTTGGGCCTCGAACTTAGCCATCTCTGTCAAACTCAACCGATTTTGAATCGGAATACCATTTAATTCAATAATTTTCATTTATATCGACTCTGCATCAAAATAATCTTGATTTCTTCAGTTTTAATTTGTATTCTTTTTCATTTATTTTTTGTTTTTGCATTTTCTAGTGCGTTTCTAGAGGTCTGTAGACGTGATTTTGGGACGTTATTTTCAAATCCTCACATTTCGGGCCTTGATCTTAGCTATCTCTGTCAAAACTCAACCGATTTTGAATCGGACGTGCCACTTTAATTCAATAATTTTCATTTATACTCGACTCTGCATCAAAATAATCTTGATTTCGTCAATTTAAAATTTTTCATTATATTTTTTTGTTTTTGCATTTTCTAAGCGTTTCTAGAGGTCTTAGAGGGATTTCAGACGTTATTTTCGAATCCTCATTTCGGGGCCTTGATCTTAGCTATCTCTGTCAAACTCAACCGATTTTGAACTCGAATGCCATTTAATTCAATAATTTCATTTATATCGACTTGGTCGCAAATAATCTTGATTTCGTCGGTTTGCAATTTTTTCAGTCAATTTTTTGTTTTTGACATTTTCTTTAGCGTTTCTAGAGTGTCTTAGAGGATTTTTAGACCTTATTTTCGAATCCTCACATTTCCGGCCTCGATCTTAGCTATCTCTGTCAAAACTCAACCGATTTTGAATCGGAATACCATTTAATTCAATAATTTTCCATTTATATCGACTCTGCATCAAAAAAATAATCTTGATTTCATGAATTTAAAATTTTTTCATTTATTTTTTGTTTTTGCATTTTTTTGCGAGTTTTTGTCCTTGTGGTCTTTAGACGTTATTTTTGAACGTTATTTTCGATCCTCCATTTGGGCCTTGTAGATCTTAGCTATCTCTGTCAAAACTCAACCGATTTTGAATCGGAATACCATTTATTCAATAATTTTCATTTATATGTCGGCTCTGCATCAAAATAATTTTGATTTCGGTCAATTTAAAATTTTTTCATTTATTTTTTGTTTTTGATTTTCAAGCTTTTGATAAGCTTGAAAGTTTTATGCAAGATCGCTGATTATGCACTTATCCAAAGTGAAGCTTTGGAAAAGAAGGCAGATAATTAGACCCCGTACTCTAAAAAAGAGTAGAGGGGTCTATTAAGTTTGTCTGAAGCGAAATGTGCGTAACAGGCAGAAGGAGGCGTGGCCGACCCCATAAAGTATATATATTCTTGATCAGCATCAACAGCCGAGTCGATATAGCGATGTCCGTCTGTCCGTCTGTCTGTCTGTCCGTCCGTATGAACACCTGGATCTTCTAAACTACAAGAGCAAGAGCAGCCAAATTTGGAATGAAAGTCCGTCTATATGTCAGGCAGGTTAAGTTTATTTCAAATTTTTGCCACGCCCCCTACCGCCCCCGCAAATTGTAAAAAACTATTTTCACATGACCATAACTTGAAAACGACTAAAGCTAGAGAGACCAAATTCACACATTATGTGTATGGTACCAATACAACTATCCTCACCAAGTTTGATCCGGATCGGACAACTATAGCCTATAGCTCCCATAGGACAAATCGGTCAAAAATAAAAAATTTGTATGAGGACATGTAGTGTTATTGGAGCGATCGCAACCAAACTTACAGAGAATGTGTGAATAATTATTAAAAGCATCCTCACGAAATTTGGTCCAAATCGGACAACAATAACATATAAAACAAATTAATCAAAAATGCTGAATTTTATGAATAAATTGTTTGTTTACACTTGCTTGCAATAAAAGATTTACTCTACGTTAAGCTACTGCAACTTCAATAAGGAGCGTTGTCTAGGTAGTAGAGATGCACGCTTCGTGCGTGTTTGTAAGACCGGGATCCCGGTTTCGAATCCAGTCAGTGAAATATGTTTTTTGTTTACTTTTTAAATTTTAATTATTTACATAAACTTCAAAGCGGAGTGTGGTCTAAGTAGTAAAGATGCCTGATCTAATTCTTCGCACTTGTATGTTAACCCGGGATCATGGGTTCGAGCGCCGTCAGGGACATTTTATTAATTTTTGTTATATAACAAAATAACAAAAAAATATTACATTTAAATGCAGATAGTCGAGCACTTTTAAGAGAGGGGCGTGGTGCAGCTGTTAGGGCTCTGACGCGTAAGCATGAAGTCCGAGGTTCAAATCCCGTCAGTGAATTATTTTGATTATTATTATTTTTTTATTTCAGTTCAAATTTAAAATAATAATTTCGAATTGTAAAATAATAATTTCAAATTGTAAGACATGGCTTATTTTTAAAATAAGCCAAGTATGAAATTGTGCATTTAATTGTATATATATTTACATACATTTGTATATAAATATGTATGTATGTATACAAAATGTGAATCACTCCGCTTTTCTTCTTTTTCGTATGGAAAATGCGCACTTCTGTGAGTACGGGGTCTTTTACAGTCGGCTCGCTCGACTGTAGCCTTTCTTACTTGTTTTTGATTAGAAAAATGAATGTAAATAATCATTTTTCGTGAGAACGATTTTTGTGGGAATGTTTATAATTGTGAGTCTTGGAATTTAGTGGGAATGTTTACATATTTGGGGTTGCGGATATGTAACTCCCCCTTTCTAGATGGAAGCTTGTCCGCAAGCTTTTGCATTTGGATATAATTGCGGTATTGGTGTATCGATTTCAGTTATTGTTTCTATTGTTTTTTCAACATCAGCGTCTGTAATTTTGTCAATATCTTCTTGTTTTTAGACCCCGTACTCTAAAAAAGAGTATAGGGGTCTATTAGGTTTGTCTGAAGCGAAATGTGCGTAACAGGTTGAAGGAGGCTTTTCCGACCCCATAAAGTATATATATTCTTGATCAGCATCAACAGCCGAGACGATATAGCGATGTCCGTCTGTCCGTCTGTCTGTCTGTCCGTCTGTCCGTCCGTCTGTATGAACACCTGGATCTTCTAAACTACAAGAGCTAGAGACACCAAATTTGGAATGAAAGTCCGTCTGTAGTGTACGCAGTGCAAGTTTATTTCAAATTTTTGCCATGCCCCCCACCGCCGCCGCAAATTGTAAAAAACTATTTTCACATCACCATAACTTGAAAACGACTAGAGCTAGAGAGACCAAATTCACACAATATGTGTATAGTACCATTATAACAATCCTCACCAAGTTTGGTCCGGATCGGACAACTATAGCCTATAGCTCACATAGGACAAACCGATCAAAAATAAAAAATTTGTATGAAGACATGTAAAATAAAACAAATTAATCAAAAATGCTGAATTTTATGTACAAATTGTTTGTTTGCACTGCTTGCAATAGAAAAGTCTACGTTTACCTACACAAACTGCAGCAAGCAGTGTACTGTGTTAAATAAGCAATTATTGCATGTGAATGAAAATAATCCAACTGAATTATCAGCAGAGCGTGGTCTTATTGGTAGGGTCGCGGTTAATTATTTTGCAAATCCGCGTGGGTCCCAGGTTCGAGTCCAGCCAAAGTTAAATACAAATTTTTAATTTTAACACCAAATTGTAAACCTAATTTTAAATAATAATAACGTTTATTTGTATTTAAAATGTATTTCATAACATGGAATGCTATAAAAAAAAGTAATACGAAAGTCCAAAACAATTCAGTAAACTCCCTTGCACGTACATACATTTATTAATGTGTATGTATATACATTCATACATACACACATACATACATATTTTGCTTTATGCTTTGCACTTGTCCTGTAACTGCTTTGAACTGCTTAACGTAGTTCAATTGAAGTAAGTTGTTCAGTTGGTCGGCATTTAGCGCTCATTGGTACTTGTTCCGAACTGATTTTGGGACGCGCCAAAAATAAATTCTGTGACTATACAGATTCATGCAATGCTACTGAACGCAGATATAGTTTAAATTTTTACCATTTTGAATGAAAGATTTCAATTCTAATACATATTTATTTGTATAGTTGTTGTCTCGCATGATAACACATTTTAAAATGTCAATGAGAATAATCAACGCCATTTGAAAGTAGAGCGTGGACCAATTGGTAGGGTTACGGTTCGTTCATTTGCAAATCGGCGTGGGTCGCAGGTTCGAGTCCCATTCAAAGTTAATATATAAATTTTCTATTTTAATTATAAGCACTACTTTAAATAAATTATATTTCTTTTAATTTAAAACCTGTTCCCAAAACATTGAATAATAAGAAGTATTTCGATATTTAAAACATTTACATACTTATATAAATACGGCTTATTTTTAAAATAAGCCAAGTAAGGAAATTGTGCATTTAATTGTGTATACATTTACATACATTTGTATATAAATATGTATGTATACAAAATGTGAATAAATCCGTTTTTCTTCTTTTTCGTATGGAAAATGCGCACTTCTGTGAGTACGGGGTCTTTTACAGTCGGCTCGCTCGACTGTAGCTTTTCTTACTTGTTTGTATTTAAAATGTATTTGCATAACATGGTATGCTATAAAAAAAGTAATACGAAAGTCCAAAACAATTCAGTAAACTCCCTTGCACGTACATACATTTATTAATGTGTATGTATATACATTCATACATACATACATACATACATACATATTTTTGCTTATGCTTTGCACTTGTTCAACTGCTTTGAACTGCTTAACGTAGTTCAATTGAAGTAAGTTGTTCAGTTGATCGGCATTTAGCGCTCATTGGTACTTGTTCCGAACTGATTTTGGGACGCGCCCAGAAGCTAAATGCTCCTGTTACTATACAGATTCATGCAATGCTACTGAACGCAGATATTGTTTTAATTTTTACCATTTTGAATGAAAGATTTCAGTTCTAATACATATTTATTTGTATAGTTGTTGTCTCGCATGATAACACATTTTAAAATGCACTCCCGCCTTATATTAAATGTCAATGAGAATAATCAACGCCATTTGAAAGTAGAGCGTGGACCAATTGGTAGGGTTACGGTTCGTTCATTTGCAAATCGGCGTGGGTCGCAGGTTCGAGTCCCATTCAAAGTTAATATATAAATTTTCTATTTTAATTATAAGCACTACTTTAAATAAATTATATTTCTTTTATTTTAAAACCTGTTCCCAAAACATTGAATAATAAAAATAAGTATTTCCGATATTTAAAACATTTACATTCTTATATAAATACGGCTTATTTTTAAAATAAGCCAAGTAAGGAAATTGTGCATTTTAATTGTGTACATATTTACATACATTTGTATATAAATATGTATGTATACAAAATGTGAATAAACTCCGTTTTTTCTTCTTTTTCGTATGGAAAATGCGCACCTTCTTACTTGTTCTTTTTGGTTTTGGTAATAAAATTTTTATTTTATATTATGTGTGGTTATTTTAAATTTCTTACATATATAAATTATGCCAATTATGGCTATTATTATAGAAATGATTATTAATAAGCGGTTGTATATTTTATTGTTCTTAGTACTAAACAAAAAACCTTTCTTTCTTTCTTATTTTGTGTGTTTGACTTTGTTCGATCTTTGTTACATTGTGATCAGTGAATATTAAATTTGTGTATTGTTGAACATTGTTTTTTTTTGAGACCTGTTTTTTTAGTTGTGCAGTACAATTGAATATTTTTATAATTTTATTATTTTCAATAAAGATTTCCTGATTATTACAATTTTGATTCAATTTTTCTCTAGTAAGGTTCCACGTAATTATAATGTTTGGTTCAATATATTGAATGTAATAAGATTTACGGAATTTATTGGGGAAGTACAAATTGGTGTTTCATGTTTTATTATATTGGAAATGCATTGCTCTTTAATTGTTTCTTTATTTAGTGTGTTGAAGACATTATTATTGTGTACATAGAATTTTCCCATAATATTTTCATTTATAATTTGTCCAGTATTGTCGGGGTATGGTGTTATTATAAAAGTAGGTAAGTCAACTGTTTAAGTAGGGATGTGTGATATCAGAAATATTTCGTTAGTAGCTGTATTATACCATGCTGATGTTTTAATGTCCATTAAATTTTTTTGGTTAATATTGTCAGTGTATCATGCTTTAGTAATTTTGGATTAAAGATTCCCAATCGAGTTAATTGCAAACCCATTTCGATGTCTTCAATGAACTCGGTAAAATGCTCCAAGTTAGACATTAGAATTTCAGTTTTTCTGGCTTTGTTCAATGCTTTACCTAAATTATTTATCATACTTATGCCTTCGTTTAGGGTTACAATCACTCGATTAAGGTCACTTTTTGTAAAGAATTTTGTGTTATGTTTATAATTTGTTGTTCTATTTGTTGTTTATCGTCATCGTCTAATGTGCCAAAAAGGTATTTAAATGTTGATCCTACAAAGTTAATAAGTCCTCGTTTGTTGCGTTTTGTGATACGAATGCCATTCATTTCGCGTCCTAGTTAGACCCCGTACTCTAAAAAAGAGTAGAGGGGTCTATTAGGTTTGTCTGAAGCGAAATGTGCGTAACAGGCAGAAGGAGGCGTTGTCGACCCCATAAAGTATATATATTCTTGATCAGCATCAACAGCCGAGACGATATAGCAATGTCCGTCTGTCCGTCTGTCTGTCTGTCCGTCTGTCCGTCCGTCCGTCTGTCCGTATGAACACCTCGATCTTTTAAACTACAAAAGCTAGACCTACCAAATTTAGAATGAAAGTCTGACATAAAGGTCAGGCAGATTAAGTTTATTTCAAATCTTTGCCACGCCCCTTACCGCCCCCGCAAATTGTAAATAACTATGGTCACCTAGGAAAAAATTGATGTTTTAAGCGAATATCTCAGTAACTATAGCACTTAGGAGTATCGTTTTTGGTGTACAGGTTGCCAGAGACAGCATAAATGCATTGTCATTAAAATTTTTGGACTGCCACGCCCCGTTTACCCACACGAATCAAATAAATTTCAAACTTCAATGCCATTTTTAAGGCATATGCACTTATCGTGCGGTATTGTAATTTCAAATTCGTTTGGAGACAAAGTATCACAAACTATGCTGAAAGTTGCATACAAATCGGACAATAAACAAAAGAGCTAGACACGTAACAAAGTTAACAATTGCACGCAATGTCAATGCATGTGTGCAAGCGAGACAGAAGCATATAAACATGTGAGCGAACGTTTTCGCTGCTTGTGTAGCGACAGCGCTGCTCGCGGACGATGCACGCACATGTATACATACGATACGAAAAATAATATATCGATACTCAATACAATAGTAATTATAATTGCGATATGACCTCGAATGCGATATTTGGTCATTATGTCCATATCTATAGCGTATTTGAATTCAGTTGTTGATAATATCGATATTTGATTTGATGTGATATTTTAATTAATGTCGATAACGGCATTTTCTTGGCGATTTGCATCCCTATTACAAACTGATTGTTTTGTTTCAAAGTGTTTTATTGCAAATACCATGAGTACGGGGTCTTCTACAGTCGGCTAGCTCGACTGTAGCCTTTCTTACTTGTTTTTCAATTAGATAGTTTATTTGTGGAACGTCATTAAATGGTCTACTTTCTTTTAGTAAATTGTCGTAAGTTTCATCAATTTGTGTGATATTGATTGTAAAACAGTGATTTTGAAATTCTATTGGTATTTGAATGGAGCCTGATTCGAACAAGATAAAGCCATGGTTATTTTCTATGGGATTAATTTCTATTATTCCTCCAGTTGTAAGAGTAAGTAATGTCATCATGATGAATATTAGGTATCCGGTTGTAGCGGAGGACTTGTAGTCTGTAAATATTTGCTATCGTTAATTTTCTTTTTCATTTGGAATTTATTTTTATAGTGTACAACGTTTTGTCCTCTATTGTTTTCATTATAGTGTTTGGTGTCCAATTGGTCAATTTTACCTGTTTTTCTAAATGGATTTTTAGATTTGGAACGTGTCAACGGGGCTTGCCTAAAGTCTGTATTAATTACATAATGTTTACGATTTTCATTAAGTTTATTTATTTTATTTTCCTTTAATATCTGTGTATCGTAGGATGGTGTTCCTGCGTAAAGTAGTATGAAGGCTGGTCTTTGTCCGGTAGAGTTATGTTTAATTTTGTGATTGTAGGTGTATAATATTGTTTCTATTCGAGTTTCTTTATTTTCCCTATTATTGTCAGTATTTATAATTCGTATTTATACCCGTTACTCGTATAGTAAAAGGGTATATTGTATTTGTTGCAATGTATGTAACAGGGAGAAGGAGACATGGCAGACCCCATAAAGTATATATATTCTTGATCAGCATGAGTAGCCGAGTCGAAATAGCCATGTCCGTCTGTCCGTCTGTCCGTCCGTCCGTCTGTCCGTCTGTGTGAACAAAAGTATCTCAGAGACTATAAGAGCTAGAAAGGCCCGAGTGGTCGCAAACGAAAGATAAAATGCCCAAGCAGTACAAGTTTGTTTCTGTTTTTGACACGCCCACTTTAGGGCGTTCTATGTGCATACAAAGGTAAAAACAGGTAAAAATAGCATGTTTTAGTATAGAAAACTTTTGTTAGTAATGCTATATAAACCAAATTGACACATAAAGTACACGTCTAGGGAGTACATATACTGACCAAGTTTGATCCTAATCGGACAACTATATCGTATAGCACCCATAGGGACAATCGGTCAAAAATACGCTCCAAATATGAATTTATATGAATAACTTTTGCGTTGGCCAATCAATCGAAGTGAAACTTACACAGAATATATCTTTTAATAATTTAAACATATTGACTAAGTTTCATCCAAATCGGACTACTATATCGTATAGCTCCCATAGGGACAATCGGTCAAAAATACGCTCCAAAAATATGAATTTATGTGAATTACTTTTGCATTGGCCAAGCAATCGAAGGGAAACTTACACAGATTATATCTGTCAATAATATAAATATGTTGACCAAGTTTCATTCAAATCGGACGACTATATCGTATAGCTCCCATAGGGACGATCGGTCAAAAATACGCTGTAAATATGAATTTGTATGAAAATTTTCTGCGTTTCTCAAGTCATCTGAATTAAAATCAATAGGGTCGATTACCTAAACGATTGTACTATTATTAATATTATTAATAATATATTATATTGTTAATAATATAATTAAACTGAGTAACGGGTATCCTAAAGTCGCGAGGCGACTATAGCATTCTTTCTTGTTTTTCATTTATTGTTTTGTGAAGGCGTTCTACATCTGATACTCCTGTTTTACTAGTTGTGATATCTATTTTAATTTCTTCTGTATCTAACCATGATTATAGGGAATGACTCAAAATGCTGAATCTTTGTCTGCTTTAATTCTAGATGGTTTTCCCATATCATTGAAAATTCTAGTAAGTGCGCGTTTTGCTTCTAACCAATCTCTACTATTTGTTTTTATAAGGGATGCAAATTTTGAATAAACGTCAATACACGAAAGATATTGTTCATTATCAATTGCGTAAAAATCAATAACATAAACTTCTCTTGGATTGTTTATTTCTGGTTAGTTAGTTCAAATGGTAATTTTACTGATCTGTGTTCTGTTTTCGCAAGGTTGCATGTTTCGCATTCATTTATAATGTTTTGTATTAATTTATTAAAATCAGGATAATAATAAGTTTCTTTGAATAATCGGACCATTTTTTTCTATACCTGGATGTAGCAATTTTATATGTAGTTTAAGGATTAATTCCTTAAATTCTGAGTATGTCTTGATATCTTTAAGTTTGATTATGGTTTTTAAAATATTAATGTTACTTTGTGGGTTTACAATTTCTTGTTATGCATTTTGAAATACTAAGAAGTCTTTAATATTTTCCATATAAATGACGCTAGTTTGGTTTAAAAAGTGTTTTATAAGAATATCTTTTGCAATTGTTGGAGTCATTTCTCTATACTTTATGAAGGTTTTAGATTTATTAAAATATTGTTCAGTAGTGGTTTGATCAGAAGAGTCTTTTATCAATTCAACTTGTCTTGAAAAATAGTTTAATGGTTTTTCGGTTATTGGAATACAATTTTGATTGTCTTAAGGAGCACTATGAATGGTTGCGGCTGTTGAAATGCTTTCATGTTCACTTTCTTGTTCTCCTACCATATTTTCTTCTAACTTTATCCTGGGTAGAGCGTCTGCGACATGATTCTGTTTACCTTCTAAATATTTTATTTTAAAATCATATTCGCTTAGTTTTATTTTCATGTTTGGTTCTTTTATATTTTGTAACCAGACAAGAGGCTTATGATCGCTTAATATTTCAAAGGGTACTCCATATAAATATGGGCGGAAATATTTGGTTGCCCAAACAATCGCTAACAATTCTTTTTCTATTGTACTGTAATTTATTTCATGCTCATTAAGGGTTCTACTAGCAAAACTAACTGGTCCATTTTCTTGGGAAAGGACAGCTCCTATTGCAAAATTGCTTGCGTCAGTAGTTACTTGAAATGGTTTGGAAAAGTCTGGACAATGGAGGACTGGGTCGCTCAATATTAAAGTCTTTAATTTTTCAAATGAATTTTTATAGTCATTACTATGAATATTAACTTTTGCGCCATTTTTATACTCTCTGCAAGAGAGAGTATATTGGGTTTGTGCAAAAAAAAAGTATGTAACAGGCAGAAGGAGGCGTGGCAGACCCCATAAAGTATATATATTCTTGATCAGCATCACAAGCCGAGTCGATATAGCCATGTCCGTCTGTCCGTCTGTCTGTCTGTCTGTCTGTCCGTCTGTCCGTCCGTATGAACAAACAGATTTCGGAGATGGTAAGAGCTACAAGGTCGCATTTAGTCAATATCGACTCGATATTAAGTCAGTCAATACAAGAATCTTTTTTAGACCCCGTACTCTAAAAAAGAGTAGAGGGGTCTATTAAGTTTGTCTGAAGCGAAATGTGCGTAACAGGCAGAAGGAGGCGTGGCCGACCCCATAAAGTATATATATTCTGGATCAGCATCAACAGCCGAGACGATATAGCAATGTCCGTCTGTCTGTCTGTCTGTCTGTCTGTCCGTCCGTATGAACACCTGGATCTTCTAAACTACAAAAGCTAGAGCTTCCGAATTTGGAATGAAAGTCCGTCTGTATGTCAGGCCGGTTAAGTTTATTTCAAATTTTTGTCACGCCCCCAACCGCCCACGCAAATTGTAAAAAACTTTTTTCACATCACCATAACTTGAAAACGATTAAAGCTAGAGAGACCAACTACACACTTTATGTGTATGGTACCATTATAACTATCCTCACCAAGTTTGGTCCGGATCGGACAACTATAGCCTATAGCTTCCATAGGACAATTCGGTCGAAAATTGGTGATTTGTATGGAGACATGATGTTTTAGTTGAGCGATTGCAACCAAACTAACACATTATATATATGGTAGCATTATAACTATCCTCACCAAGTTTGGTCCGGATCGGACAACTATAGCCTATAGCTTCCATAGGACAATTCGGTCGAAAATTGGTGATTTGTATGGAGACATGAATTTTTATCGAGCGATTGAGACCAACCTAACACATTATGTGTATGATGCCATTGTTACTGTCCTCACCAAGTTTGGTCCGGATCGGACAACTATAGCCTATAGCTTCCATAAGTCGAAAATTCGTGATTTGTTTGGAGACACGAAGTTTTAGTTGAGCGATTGCAACCAAACCAACACATTATATATATAGTACCATTATAACCATCCTCACCAAGTTTGGTCCGGATCGGACAACTAAAGCCTATAACTCCCATAGGACAAATCGGTCGAAAATTGGTGATTTGTATGGAGACATGAAGTTTTAGTTGAGCGATTGCAAACAAACTAGCACATTATGTGTATGATGCCATTGTTACTGTCCTCACCAAGTTTGGTCCGAATCGGTTTTTGGAATCGGAAATTCGTCTATTGCTTTAAGTTTATCAATGTTTGGACGGATACCTTCTGGGCTTATTGTATGGCCTAAAAAATCTGTTTGGCCTTTTAAGAATTCGCATTTATCTAGTTGAAGTTTTAAATTTGCTTCTTTTAATTTTTCAAACACTTTTCTAAGTGAATACAAATGTTCTTTGAGAGATGTGGAGTAAACGATGACATCATCTAAGTAAACCAAACAATGTTTGTTGATAAGATCCTTGAGAACAGAATTCATGCAACGCTGGAATGTTGCTGGGGCTTTTTTTAAGCCAAAAGGCATACGAGTATATTCGTAGTGACCGTGCTTTGTAGAAAAAGCTGTTTTGGGAATGGATTTGGGATCCATTTCAATTTGGTGGAAGCCTTTTGCCAAGTCGATAGTTGTAAAGTATTGGCATTTTCCGAGTTTGCCTAAAATTTCATCCATATTAGGAATCGGGAATTTATCATTTACAGTTATGCCATTTAGATTACGGTAATCAACTACCAATCTAAATTTTAGTTTTTCAGATGCGTCAGTCTTTTTTGGAACAATCTATAACGGACTGCAATACGGAGAATCGGTTGGGCGAATTATTCCTTGTTGTAACATGTCATCAATTTGTTTGTTAACTTCTGCTTCATAAGAAAATGGGTAACTATACGGACGTTTGTAAATAGGATTGTCATGTGAAGTTTGGATTTCATGACGTATTACACTTGTAAAAGTTAAATTGTCGTTCTCTTGGTATTGGATGTCTTTGAATTCTTTTAGAAGTTTGAAAATTTCAGTTTTTTCTTCTGCGTTTAAATGTTCAAGTCTGTATTGGTTATTACTGAAAATTTTATTCTTCATTCCGTAATTAAATTCGAACGTAAAGTTATTTTCGTTGGAAATGGCTTCAAAATTTTTTGATGAATTGGCGTCTGATGGTTCAAGGTTCTTGTGAACGAATGTACGTTGGCTAATGGTTGTTTGGTTACTAACATAATCAACATTTGCGTTATTGTCCATTAAAATTTTTCTACCAATAAGAATGTCATAATAAGGAGAAAATTCGTGTAGAAAAAAATTGTGATTCTTGTTGGAATAAGCGATTGGCTGGAAGAGTAACAAATTTATTTAACTTGGACAACCCAGTCAAACTTCGAACTGAAATATCTTTATTTTGGACTTGGAGATTAAAAAAATTTTTTGTCATCATGTTTATTGAAGATCCGGTGTCAATAAGGCATCGGTATCTGTGACTGTTAAACATAATTTCTATGTATTGGTGTGTTCCCGGTCTTGTATTAGAAAATTTTCAGACTGAAATTGCTGATCTTGTTTTGTTTCGGATTGTTCGTCATTGTCTGTGTCATCGTCTGTGGTGTCATCTGAATATTTCTCAGCTTGGTGGTGATTTTTATCAGTTTCCATGCGTGACTGTGCGCTACCTACTTTAGTTCGCTTAATCGGCACTCTTTGTTCCTGAGGTGACTGATTGTAGTTAAGGGTATCAAATTGCCTTTCTCTAAGCAAATCTTCGCGGAATTCATTGTAAAGTTTTCTGTTTTCGTCAAATTGATTTTTGCCTAGAAGGCAATTTTTGTGATGGACTATTGTTTACTTGACCGTTTTTTGGGTAAGTGTTATGTTTAGATGTTTGAGGTAGGTCAGGGTAATGAATTTTTGATGCAGAGAATACTGGTGCAAATGGTTTGGTCGGATTGTCAGAGTTCTTAGTAAAGGAAGAATCTTCATAAATGCCTTTTTGCTGAGCGACTTGACGTAATTTCTGAACAGAAGATATGTCATATTTGGCTAGTGTTGTAAACATTCGGTCGGGTAATTTTTAGACCCCGTACTCTAAAAAAGAGTAGAGGGGTCTATTAAGTTTGTCTGAAGCGATATGTGCGTAACAGGCAGAAGGAGGCTTTTCCGACCCCATAAAGTATATATATTCTTGATCAGCATCAACAGCCGAGACGATATAGCAATGTCCGTCTGTCCGTCTGTCCGTCTGTCCGTCCGTCTGTATGAACACCTGGATCTTCTAAACTATAAGAGCTAGAGCCACCAAATTTGGAATGAAAGTCCGTCTGCTTCGCGAGCAGATCAAGTTTATTTCAAATCTTTGCCACGCCCCTTACCGCCCCCGCAAATTGTAAAAAACTATTTTCACATCACCATAACTTAAAAACGACTAGAGCTAGGGAGACCAAATTCACACATTATGTGTATGGTACTACTATAACTATCCTCACCAAGTTTGGTCCGGATCGGACAACTATAGCCTATAGCTCCCATAGGACAAATCGGTCGAAAATGAGTGATTTGTATGGAGACATGAAGTTTTAGTTGAGCGATTGCAACCAAACTAACACATTATGTATATGGTACCATTATATCTATCCTCACCAAGTTTGGTCCGGATCGGACAACTATAGCCTATAGCTCCAATAGGTCAAATCAGTCGAAAATGGGTGAATTGTATGGAGACATGAAGTTTTAGTTGAGCGATTGCAACCAAACTAACACATTATGTGTATGGTACTATTATAACTATCCTCACCAAGTTTGGTCCGGATCGGACAACTATAGCCTATAGCTCCCATAGGACAAATCGGTCGAAAATGGGTGATTTGTATGGAGACATGAAGTTTTAGTTGAGCGATTGCAACCAAACTAACACATTATGTATATGGTACCATTATATCTATCCTCACCAAGTTTGGTCCGGATCGGACAACTATAGCCTATAGCTCCCATAGGTCAAATCAGTCGAAAATGGGTGATTTGTATGGAGACATGAAGTTTTAGTTGAGCGATTGCAACCAAACTAACACATTATGTGTATGGTACCATTATAACTATCCTCACCAAGTTTGGTCCGGATCGGACAACTATAGCCTATAGCTCGCATAGGACAAATCGGTCGAAAATTGTTGATTTGTATGGAAAACGCGCACTAGAAGGAGTACGGGGTCTTTTACAGTCGGCTCGCTCGACTGTAGCCTTTCTTACTTGTTTTATTTATTTTTTGTATCTTCCATTTTTTGGCGTTTCTAGAGTTCTTATACGATTTTAGACGTTATTTTCGAATCCTCACATTTCACGTATTGATCTTAACTATCTCTGTCAAATCTCAACCGATTTTGAATCGGAATACCATTTTGTTCAATAATTTTCATTTATATCGACTCTGCATCAATATAATCATGATTTCGTCAATGTAAAATTTTTTCATTTATTTTTTGTTTTTGCATTTTTTGGCGTTTCTAGAGGTTTTGACGATTTTTGAGGTTATTTTCGAATACTGCAATGTAATGTTGCAATGTATGTAACAGGGAGAAGGAGACATGGCAGACCCCATAAAGTATATATATTCTTGATCAGCATGACAAGCCGAGTCGATATAGCCATGTCCGTCTGTCCGTCTGTCCGTCCGTCCGTCTGTCCGTCTGTGTGAACAAAAGGATCTCAGAGACTATAAGAGCTAGAAAGGCCCGAGTGGTCGCAAACGAAAGATAAAATGCCCAAGCAGTACAAGTTTGCTTTTGTTTTTTGACACGCCCACTTTAGGGCGTTCTATGTGCATACAAAGGTAAAAACAGGTAAAAATAGCATGTTTTAGTATAGAAAACTTTTTTGTTAGTAATGCTATCTAAACCAAATTGACACAGAAAGTACACGTCTAGGGATTACGTATACTGACCAAGTTTGATCCAAATCGGACAACTATATCATATAGCTCCCATAGGGACAATCGTTCAAAAATACGCTCCAAATATGAATTTATATGAATAACTTTTGCGTTGGCCAACCAATCGAAGTGAAACTTACACAGAATATATATGTCAATAATATAAACATATTGACTAAGTTTCATCCAAATCGGACGACTATATCGTATAGCTCCCATAAGGACGATCGGTCAAAAATACGCTGTAAATATGATTTTGTATGAAAATTTTCTGCGTTTCTCAAGTCATCTGAATTAAAAATCAATAGGGTCGATTACCTAACCGATTGTAATATTATTAATATTATTAATAATATATTATATTGTTAATAATATAATTAAACTGAGTAACGGGTATCCTAAAGTCGCGAGGCGACTATAGCATTCTTTCTTGTTTTCATTTGTATCGACTCCGCATCAATATAATCATGATTTTGTCAATTTAAAATTTTTTTATTTATTTATTGTATCATCCATTTTTTGGCGTTTCTAGAGTTCTTAGACGATTTTAGACGTTATTTCCGAATCCTCACATTTCTAGCTTTGATCTTAACTATCTCTGTCAAATCTCAACCGATTTTGAATCGGAATACCATTTAATTCAATAATTTTCATTTATATCGACTCTGCATCAAAATAATCATGATTTCGTCAATTTAAGAGTATATTGGGTTTGTGAAAAGTATGTAACAGGCAGAAGGAGGCGTGGCAGACCCCATAAAGTATATATGTTCTTGATCAGCATCACAAGCCGAGTCGATATGGCCATGTCCGTCTGTCCGTCTGTCTGTCTGTCTGTCTGTCCGTCTGTCCGTCTGTCCGTCTGTCCGTCCGTATGAACAAACAGATTTCGGAGATGGTAAGAGCTACAAGGTCGCATTTAGTCAATATCGACTCGATATTAAGTCAGTCAATACAAGAATCTTTTTTAGACCCCGTACTCTAAAAAAGAGTAGAGGGGTCTATTAAGTTTGTCTGAAGCGAAATGTGCGTAACAGGCAGAAGGAGGCGTGGCCGACCCCATAAAGTATATATATTCTTGATCAGCATCAACAGCCGAGACGATATAGCAATGTCCGTCTGTCTGTCTGTCTGTCTGTCTGTCTGTCTGTCTGTCCGTCCGTATGAACACCTGGATCTTCTAAACTACAAAAGCTAGAGCTTCCGAATTTGGAATGAAAGTCCGTCTGTATGTCAGGCCGGTTAAGTTTATTTCAAATTTTTGTCACGCCCCCAACCGCCCACGCAAATTGTAAAAAACTTTTTTCACATCACCATAACTTGAAAACGATTAAAGCTAGAGAGACCAACTTCACACTTTATGTGTATGGTACCATTATAACTATCCTCACCAAGTTTGGTCCGGATCGGACAACTATAGCCTATAGCTTCCATAGGACAATTCGGTCGAAAATTGGTGATTTGTATGGAGACATGATGTTTTAGTTGAGCGATTGCAACCAAACTAACACATTATATATATGGTAGCATTATAACTATCCTCACCAAGTTTGGTCCGGATCGGACAACTATAGCCTATAGCTTCCATAGGACAATTCGGTCGAAAATTGGTGATTTGTATGGAGACATGATGTTTTAGTTGAGCGATTGCAAACAAACTAGCACATTATGTGTATGATGCCATTGTTACTGTCCTCACCAAGTTTGGTCCGAATCGGTTTTTGGAATCGGAAATTCGTCTATTGCTTTAAGTTTATCAATGTTTGGACGGATACCTTCTGGGCTTATTGTATGGCCTAAAAAAATCTGTTTGGCCTTTTAAGAATTCGCATTTATCTAGTTGAAGTTTTAAATTTGCTTCTTTTTAATTTTTCAAACACTTTTCTAAGTGAATACAAATGTTCTTTGAGAGATGTGGAGTAAACGATGACATCATCTAAGTAAACCAAACAATGTTTGTTGATAAGATCCTTGAGAACAGAATTCATGCAACGCTGGAATGTTGCTGGGGCTTTTTTTAAGCCAAAAGGCATACGAGTATATTCGTAGTGACCGTGCTTTGTAGAAAAAGCTGTTTTGGGAATGGATTTGGGATCCATTTCAATTTGGTGGAAGCCTTTTGCCAAGTCGATAGTTGTAAAGTATTGGCATTTTCCGAGTTTGCCTAAAATTTCATCCATATTAGGAATCGGGAATTTATCATTTACAGTTATGCCATTTAGATTACGGTAATCAACTACCAATCTAAATTTTAGTTTTTCAGATGCGTCAGTCTTTTTTTGGAACAATCTATAACGGACTGCAATACGGAGAATCGGTTGGGCGAATTATTCCTTGTTGTAACATGTCATCAATTTGTTTGTTAACTTCTGCTTCATAAGAAAATGGGT
Source organism: Drosophila cardini (assembly GCA_018903735.1). Taxonomy (NCBI): domain Eukaryota; kingdom Metazoa; phylum Arthropoda; class Insecta; order Diptera; family Drosophilidae; genus Drosophila; species Drosophila cardini. The sequence goes on from JAEIGM010000142.1 coordinate 20,845, forward strand.
AACTATACGGACGTTTGTAAATAGGATTGTCATGTGAAGTTTGGATTTCATGACGTATTACACTTGTAAAAGTTAAATTGTCGTTCTCTTGGTATTGGATGTCTTTGAATTCTTTTAGAAGTTTGAAAATTTCAGTTTTTTCTTCTGCGTTTAAATGTTCAAGTCTGTATTGGTTATTACTGAAAATTTTATTCTTCATTCCGTAATTAAATTCGAACGTAAAGTTATTTTCGTTGGAAATGGCTTCAAAATTTTTTGATGAATTGGCGTCTGATGGTTCAAGGTTCTTGTGAACGAATGTACGTTGGCTAATGGTTGTTTGGTTACTAACATAATCAACATTTGCGTTATTGTCCATTAAAATTTTTCTACCAATAAGAATGTCATAATAAGGAGAAAATTCGTGTAGAAAAAATTGTGATTCTTGTTGGAATAAGCGATTGGCTGGAAGAGTAACAAATTTATTTAACTTGGACAACCCAGTCAAACTTCGAACTGAAATATCTTTATTTTGGACTTGGAGATTAAAAAAATTTTTTGTCATCATGTTTATTGAAGATCCGGTGTCAATAAGGCATCGGTATCTGTGACTGTTAAACATAATTTCTATGTATTGGTGTGTTCCCGGTCTTGTATTAGAAAATTTTCAGACTGAAATTGCTGATCTTGTTTTGTTTCGGATTGTTCGTCATTGTCTGTGTCATCGTCTGTGGTGTCATCTGAATATTTCTCAGCTTGGTGGTGATTTTTATCAGTTTCCATGCGTGACTGTGCGCTACCTACTTTAGTTCGCTTAATCGGCACTCTTTGTTCCTGAGGTGACTGATTGTAGTTACGGGTATCAAATTGCCTTTCTCTAAGCAAATCTTCGCGGAATTCATTGTAAAGTTTTCTGTTTTCGTCAAATTGATTTTGCCTAGAAGGCAATTTTTGTGATGGACTATTGTTTACTTGACCGTTTTTTGGGTAAGTGTTATGTTTAGATGTTTGAGGTAGGTCAGGGTAATGAATTTTTGATGCAGAGAATACTGGTGCAAATGGTTTGGTCGGATTGTCAGAGTTCTTAGTAAAGGAAGAATCTTCATAAATGCCTTTTTGCTGAGCGACTTGACGTAATTTCTGAACAGAAGATATGTCATATTTGGCTAGTGTTGTAAACATTCGGTCGGGTAATTTTAGACCCCGTACTCTAAAAAAGAGTAGAGGGGTCTATTAAGTTTGTCTGAAGCGATATGTGCGTAACAGGCAGAAGGAGGCTTTTCCGACCCCATAAAGTATATATATTCTTGATCAGCATCAACAGCCGAGACGATATAGCAATGTCCGTCTGTCCGTCTGTCCGTCTGTCCGTCCGTCTGTATGAACACCTGGATCTTCTAAACTATAAGAGCTAGAGCCACCAAATTTGGAATGAAAGTCCGTCTGCTTCGCGAGCAGATCAAGTTTATTTCAAATCTTTGCCACGCCCCTTACCGCCCCCGCAAATTGTAAAAAACTATTTTCACATCACCATAACTTAAAAACGACTAGAGCTAGGGAGACCAAATTCACACATTATGTGTATGGTACTACTATAACTATCCTCACCAAGTTTGGTCCGGATCGGACAACTATAGCCTATAGCTCCCATAGGACAAATCGGTCGAAAATGAGTGATTTGTATGGAGACATGAAGTTTTAGTTGAGCGATTGCAACCAAACTAACACATTATGTATATGGTACCATTATATCTATCCTCACCAAGTTTGGTCCGGATCGGACAACTATAGCCTATAGCTCCAATAGGTCAAATCAGTCGAAAATGGGTGAATTGTATGGAGACATGAAGTTTTAGTTGAGCGATTGCAACCAAACTAACACATTATGTGTATGGTACTATTATAACTATCCTCACCAAGTTTGGTCCGGATCGGACAACTATAGCCTATAGCTCCCATAGGACAAATCGGTCGAAAATGGGTGATTTGTATGGAGACATGAAGTTTTAGTTGAGCGATTGCAACCAAACTAACACATTATGTATATGGTACCATTATATCTATCCTCACCAAGTTTGGTCCGGATCGGACAACTATAGCCTATAGCTCCCATAGGTCAAATCAGTCGAAAATGGGTGATTTGTATGGAGACATGAAGTTTTAGTTGAGCGATTGCAACCAAACTAACACATTATGTGTATGGTACCATTATAACTATCCTCACCAAGTTTGGTCCGGATCGGACAACTATAGCCTATAGCTCGCATAGGACAAATCGGTCGAAAATTGTTGATTTGTATGGAAAACGCGCACTAGAAGGAGTACGGGGTCTTTTACAGTCGGCTCGCTCGACTGTAGCCTTTCTAACTTGTTTTATTTATTTTTTGTATCTTCCATTTTTTGGCGTTTCTAGAGTTCTTATACGATTTTAGACGTTATTTTCGAATCCTCACATTTCACGTATTGATCTTAACTATCTCTGTCAAATCTCAACCGATTTTGAATCGGAATACCATTTTGTTCAATAATTTTCATTTACATCGACTCTGCATCAATATAATCATGATTTCGTCAATGTAAAATTTTTTCATTTATTTTTTGTTTTTTGCATTTTTTGGCGTTTCTAGAGGTTTTGACGATTTTTGAGGTTATTTTCGAATCCTCAAATTTGAAGATTTGATTTTAATTATCTCTGTCAAATCTCAACCTATTTTTAATCGGAATACCATTTAATTCAATAATTTTCATTTATATCGACTCTCTATCAATATAATCATGATTTCGTAAATTTAAAATTTGTTCATTTATTTTTTGTTTTTTGGATTTTCTGGTATTTCTAGAGGTCTTGGACGATTTTAGACGTTATTTTCGAATCCTCACATTTCAAGCTTTGATCTTAATTATCTCTGTCAAATCTCAACCGATTTTGAATCGGAATACCATGTAATTCAATAATTTTCATTTATATCGACTCTGCATCAATATAATCATGATTTCGTAAATTTAAAATTTGTTCATTTATTTTTTGTTTTTTGCATTTTCTGGCGTTTCTAGAGGTCTTAGACGATTTTAGACGTTATTTTCGAATCCTCACATTTTAATCTTTGATCGCAATTATCTCTGTCAAATCTCAACCGATTTTGAATCGGAATACCATAAAATTCAATAATTATACCCGTTACTCGTAGAGTAAAAGGGTATATTGTATTCGTTGCAATGTATGTAACAGGGAGAAGGAGACATGGCAGACCCCATAAAGTATATATATTCTTGATCAGCATGACAAGCCGAGTCGATATAGCCATGTCCGTCTGTCCGTCTGTCCGTCCGTCCGTCTGTCCGTCTGTCCGTCTGTGTGAACAAAAGGATCTCAGAGACTATAAGAGCTAGAAAGGCCCGAGTGGTCGCAAACGAAAGATAAAATGCCCAAGCAGTACAAGTTTGCTTTTTGTTTTTTGACACGCCCACTTTAGGGCGTTCTATGTGCATACAAAGGTAAAAACAGGTAAAAATAGCATGTTTTAGTATAGAAAACTTTTTTGTTAGTAATGCTATCTAAACCAAATTGACACACATTGACGGGAATTTATCATTTACAGTTATGCCATTTAGATTACGGTAATCAACTACCAATCTAAATTTTAGTTTTTCAGATCCGTCAGTCTTTTTTGGAACAATCTATAACGGACTGCAATACGGAGAATCGGTTGGGCGAATTATTCCTTGTTGTAACATGTCATCAATTTGTTTGTTAACTTCTGCTTCATAAGAAAATGGGTAACTATACGGACGTTTGTAAATAGGATTGTCATGTGAAGTTTGGATTTCATGACGTATTACACTTGTAAAAGTTAAATTGTCGTTCTCTTGGTATTGGATGTCTTTGAATTCTTTTAGAAGTTTGAAAATTTCAGTTTTTTCTTCTGCGTTTAAATGTTCAAGTCTGTATTGGTTATTACTGAAAATTTTATTCTTCATTCCGTAATTAAATTCGAACGTAAAGTTATTTTCGTTGGAAATGGCTTCAAAATTTTTTGATGAATTGGCGTCTGATGGTTCAAGGTTCTTGTGAACGAATGTACGTTGGCTAATGGTTGTTTGGTTACTAACATAATCAACATTTGCGTTATTGTCCATTAAAATTTTTCTACCAATAAGAATGTCATAATAAGGAGAAAATTCGTGTAGAAAAAATTGTGATTCTTGTTGGAATAAGCGATTGGCTGGAAGAGTAACAAATTTATTTAACTTGGACAACCCAGTCAAACTTCGAACTGAAATATCTTTATTTTGGACTTGGAGATTAAAAAAATTTTTTGTCATCATGTTTATTGAAGATCCGGTGTCAATAAGGCATCGGTATCTGTGACTGTTAAACATAATTTCTATGTATTGGTGTGTTCCCGGTCTTGTATTAGAAAATTTTCAGACTGAAATTGCTGATCTTGTTTTGTTTCGGATTGTTCGTCATTGTCTGTGGTGTCATCTGAATATTTCTCAGCTTGGTGGTGATTTTTATCAGTTTCCATGCGTGACTGTGCGCTACCTACTTAAGTTCGCTTAATCGGCACTCTTTGTTCCTGAGGTGACTGATTGTAGTTACGGGTATCAAATTGCCTTTCTCTTAGCAAATCTTCGCGGAATTCATTGTAAAGTTTTCTGTTTTCGTCAAATTGATTTTGCCTAGAAGGCAATTTTTGTGATGGACTATTGTTTACTTGACCGTTTTTGGGTAAGTGTTATGTTTAGATGTTTGAGGTAGGTCAGGGTAATGAATTTTTGATGCAGAGAATACTGGTGCAAATGGTTTGGTCGGATTGTCAGTAAAGGAAGAATCTTCATAAATGCCTTTTTGCTGAGCGACTTGACGTAATTTCTGAACAGAAGATATGTCATATTTGGCTAGTGTTGTAAACATTCGGTCGGGTAATTTTTAGACCCCGTACTCTAAAAAAGAGTAGAGGGGTCTATTAAGTTTGTCTGAAGCGATATGTGCGTAACAGGCAGAAGGAGGCTTTTCCGACCCCATAAAGTATATATATTCTTGATCAGCATCAACAGCCGAGACGATATAGCAATGTCCGTCTGTCCGTCTGTCCGTCCGTCTGTATGAACACCTGGATCTTCTAAACTATAAGAGCTAGAGCCACCAAATTTGGAATGAAAGTCCGTCTGCTTCGCGAGCAGATCAAGTTTATTTCAAATCTTTGCCACGCCCCTTACCGCCCCCGCAAATTGTAAAAAACTATTTTCACATCACCATAACTTAAAAACGACTAGAGCTAGGGAGACCAAATTCACACATTATGTGTATGGTACTACTATAACTATCCTCACCAAGTTTGGTCCGGATCGGACAACTATAGCCTATAGCTCCCATAGGACAAATCGGTCGAAAATGAGTGATTTGTATGGAGACATGAAGTTTTAGTTGAGCGATTGCAACCAAACTAACACATTATGTATATGGTACCATTATATCTATCCTCACCAAGTTTGGTCCGGATCGGACAACTATAGCCTATAGCTCCAACAGGTCAAATCAGTCGAAAATGGGTGAATTGTATGGAGACATGAAGTTTTAGTTGAGCGATTGCAACCAAACTAACACATTATGTGTATGGTACTATTATAACTATCCTCCACCAAGTTTGGTCCGGATCGGACAACTATAGCCTATAGCTCCCATAGGACAAATCGGTCGAAAATGGGTGATTTGTATGGAGACATGAAGTTTTAGTTGAGCGATTGCAACCAAACTAACACATTATGTATATGGTACCATTATATCTATCCTCACCAAGTTTGGTCCGGATCGGACAACTATAGCCTATAGCTCCCCATAGGTCAAATCAGTCGAAAATGGGTGATTTGTATGGAGACATGAAGTTTTAGTTGAGCGATTGCAACCAAACTAACACATTATGTGTATGGTACCATTATAACTATCCTCACCAAGTTTTGTCCGGATCGGACAACTATAGCCTATAGCTCGCATAGGACAAATCGGTCGAAAATTGTTGATTTGTATGGAAAACGCGCACTAGAAGGAGTACGGGGTCTTTTACAGTCGGCTCGCTCGACTGTAGCCTTTCTAACTTGTTTTATTTATTTTTTGTATCTTCCATTTTTTGGCGTTTCTAGAGTTCTTATACGATTTTAGACGTTATTTTCGAATCCTCACATTTCACGTATTGATCTTAACTATCTCTGTCAAATCTCAACCGATTTTGAATCGGAATACCATTTTGTTCAATAATTTTCATTTATATCGACTCTGCATCAATATAATCATGATTTCGTCAATGTAAAATATTTTTTTTTTTGTTTTTTGCATTTTTGGCGTTTCTAGAGGTTTTGACGATTTTTGAGGTTATTTTCGAATCCTCAAATTTGAAGATTTGATTTTAATTATCTCTGTCAAATCTCAACCTATTTTTAATCGGAATACCATTTAATTCAATAATTTTCATTTATATCGACTCTCTATCAATATAATCATGATTTCGTAAATTTAAAATTTGTTCCATTTATTTTTTGTTTTTGGATTTTCTGGTATTTCTAGAGGTCTTGGACGATTTTAGACGTTATTTTCGAATCCTCACATTTCAAGCTTTGATCTTAATTATCTCTGTCAAATCTCAACCGATTTTGAATCGGAATACCATGTAATTCAATAATTTTCATTTATATCGACTCTGCATCAATATAATCATGATTTCGTAAATTTAAAATTTGTTCATTTATTTTTTGTTTTTTGCATTTTCTGGCGTTTCTAGAGGTCTTAGACGATTTTAGACGTTATTTTCGAATCCTCACATTTTAATCTTTGATCGTAATTATCTCTGTCAAATCTCAACCGATTTTGAATCGGAATACCATAAAATTCAATAATTATACCCGTTACTCGTAGAGTAAAAGGGTATATTGTATTCGTTGCAATGTATGTAACAGGGAGAAGGAGACATGGCAGACCCCATAAAGTATATATATTCTTGATCAGCATGACAAGCCGAGTCGATATAGCAGCCATGTCCGTCTGTCCGTCTGTCCGTCTGTCCGTCTGTGTGAACAAAAGGATCTCAGAGACTATAAGAGCTAGAAAGGCCCGAGTGGTCGCAAACGAAAGATAAAATGCCCAAGCAGTACAAGGTTTGCTTTTTTTTTGACACGCCCACTTTAGGGGCGTTCTATGTACATACAAAGGTAAAAACAGGTAAAAATAGCATGTTTTAGTATAGAAAACTTTTTTGTTAGTAATGCTATCTAAACCAAATTGACACAGAAAGTTACACGTCTAGGGATTACGTATACTGACCAAGTTTGATCCAAATCGGACAACTATATCATATAGCTCCATAGGGACAATCGTTCAAAAAATCGCTCCAAATATGAATTTATATGAATAACTTTTGCGTTGGCCAACCAATCGAAGTGAAACTTACACAGAATATATATGTCAATAATATAAACATATTGACTAAGTTTCATCCAAATCGGACGACTATATCGTATAGCTCCCATAAGGACGATCGGTCAAAAATACGCTGTAAATATGATTTTGTATGAAAATTTTCTGCGTTTCTCAAGTCATCTGAATTAAAATCAATAGGGTCGATTACCTAACCGATTGTAATATTATTAATATCATCAATTAATATTATTAATAATATATTATATTGTTAATAATATAATTAAACTGAGTAACGGGTATCCTAAAGTCGCGAGGCGACTATAGCATTCTTTCTTGTTTTCATTTGTATCGACTCTGCATCAATATAATCATGATTTTGTCAATTTAAAATTTTTAGACCCCGTACTCTAAAAAAGAGTAGAGGGGTCTATTAGGTTTGTCTGAAGCGAAATGTGCGTAACAGGCAGAAGGAGGCGTGGCCGACCCCATAAAGTATATATATTCTTGATCAGCATCAACAGCCGAGTCGATATAGCGATGTCCGTCTGTCCGTCTGTCTGTCTGTCTGTCTGTCTGTCTGTCCGTCCGTATGAACACCTGGATCTTCTAAACTACACGAGCTAGAGCAGCCAAATTTGGAATGAAAGTCCGTCTATATGTCAGGCAGGTTAAGTTTATTTCAAATTTTTGCCACGCCCCCTACCGCCCCCCGCAAATTGTAAAAAACTATTTTCACATCACTATAACTTGAAAACGACTAGAGCTAGAGAGACCAAATTCACACATTATGTATGGTACCAATATAACTGTCCTCACCAAGTTTGATCCGGATCGGACAACTATAGCCTATAGCTCCCATAGGACAAATCGCTCAAAAATAAAAAAATTGTATGAAGACATGTAATGTTAGTTGGCCTATCGCAACAAAACTCACACAGGATGTGTGTATAATTATTAAAAGTATCATCACCAAATTTGGTCCAAATCGGACAACAACAACATATAAAACAAATTAATCAAAAATGCTGAATTTTATGAATAAATTGTTTGTTTACACTTGCTTGCAATAAAAGATTTAACTCTACGTTTAGCTACTGGAACTTTAATAAGGAGCGTAGTCTAGGTAGTAGAGACGCGCGCTTCGTACGTGTTTGTTAGACCGGGATCCCGGGTTCGAATCCAGTTAGTGAAATATGTTTTGTTTACTTTTTAAATTTTAATTATTTACATAAACTTCAAAGCGGAGTGTGGTCTAAGTAGTAAAGATGCCTGATCTAATTCTTCGCACTTGTATGTTAACCCGGGATCATGGGTTCGAGCGCCGTCAGGGACATTTTATTAATTTTTGTTATATAACAAAATAAAAAAAAAAATTTTACATGTAAATGCAGATAGTCGAGCACTTTTAAGAGAGGGGCGTGGTGCAGCTGTTAGGGCTCTAACGCGTGAGCATGAAGTCCGAGGTTCAAATCCCGTCATTGAATTATCTTGATTATTATTATTTTTTTATTTCAATTTAAATTTAAAATAATAATTTCGAATTGTAAAATAATAATTTCAAATTGTAAGACATGGCTTATTTTTAAAATAAGCCAAGTATGAAAATTGTGCATTTAATTGTGTATATATTTACATATATTTGTATATAAAATGTATGTATACAAAATGTGAATCACTCCGCTTTTGTTCTTTTTCATATGGAAAATGCGCACTTCTGTGAGTACGGGGTCTTTCACAGTCGGCTCTCTCGACTGTAGCCTTTCTTACTTGTTTTATTTATTTATTGTATCATCCATTTTTTGGCGTTTCTAGAGTTCTTAGACGATTTTAGACGTTATTTCCGAATCCTCACATTTCTAGCTTTGATCTTAACTATCTCTGTCAAATCTCAACCGATTTTGAATCGGAATACCATTTAATTCAATAATTTTCATTTATATCGACTCTGCATCAAAATAATCATGATTTCGTCAATTTAAAATTTTTAGACCCCGTACTCTAAACAAGAAAGAAAAGTACAGTCGAGCACGCCCGACCGTAGAATACTCTCTGCAATTTATTCACGATCATTTTATTAAAATCGGTATCGGAGACAATCAATTAATAGTACTTGCAACAAAACACGTTGAAACAAAAACATCTGGTTGTATGTATGCACATATACATTTGACATTATATGTAATACATACACAATTGGTTGGCACAGCCAGCATTCGCGGGCAGCGCTGCCGCTAGAAAGCAGCGAAAACGTTCGTTCACATGTTTGTATGTTTCTGTCTCGCTTGTACACATGCAGTGGATTGGCGTTAAATTATAAACTTTGTTACGTGTCTAGCGCTTATGTTTATTGTCCGATTTATATGCAACTTTCAGGATAGTTTGATATATTTTCTCTTCAAATGAATGTGAAATAACAATACTATACGATAAGAACATATGCCATAAAATCGGCATTGAAGTTTCAAAAGTATTTTATTTCTTGTGGGAAAGGGGGCGTGGCAGTCCAAAATTTTTGATGACAATGCAATTATGGCGTCTCTAGGAACCTACGTACCAAAAATGGTATTCCTATGTGCCATAGTTACTGAGATATTTGCCTAAAACATCAATTTTTTTTCGAGGTGTTTCTAGTTTTTTGATCATTGTGGGCGAATGGGGCGTGGCATCGAAAAAAAAAAAAGATTCTTGTATTGACTGACTTAATATCGAGTCGATAGAGACCAAATTCAAACTTGTAGCTCTTACCATCTCTGAAATCTGTTTGTTCATACGGACAGACAGACGGACAGACGGACAGACAGACAGACAGACAGACGGACAGACGGACAGACGGACAGACGGACATGGCCATATCGACTCGGCTTGTGATGCTGATCAAGAACATATATACTTTATGGGGTCTGCCACGCCTCCTTCTGCCTGTTACATACTTTTCACAAACCCAATATACTCTCTCTTGCAGAGAGTATAAAAAGAGTAGAGTGGTCTATTAAGGTTGTCTGAAGCGAAATGTGCGTAACAGGCAGAAGGAGGCTTTTCCGACCCCATAAAGTATATATATTCTTGATCAGCATCAACAGCCGAGACGATTTTATCCGTCTGTCCGTCTGTCCGTCCGTCCGTCCGTCCGTCTGTATGAACACCTGGATCTTCTAAACTATAAGAGCTAGAGCCACCAAATTTGGAATGAAAGTCCGTCTGCTTCGCGAGCAGATCAAGTTTATTTCAAATCTTTGCCACGCCCCTTACCGCCCCCGCAAATTGTAAAAAACTATTTTCACATCACCATAACTTGAAAACGACTAGAGCTAGGGAGACCAAATTCACACATTATGTATATGGTACCATTATATCTATCCTCACCAAGTTTGGTCCGGATCGGACAACTATAGCCTATAGCTCCAATAGGTCAAATCAGTCGAAAATGGGTGAATTGTATGGAGACATGAAGTTTTAGTTGAGCGATTGCAACCAAACTAAAACATTACGTGTATGGTACCATTAAAACTATCCTCATCAAGTTTGGTCCGGATCGGACAACTATAGCCTATAGCTCCCATAGGACAAATCGGTCGAAAATGGGTGATTTGTATGGAGACATGAAGTTTTAGTTGAGCGATTGCAACCAAACTAACACATTATGTATATGGTACCATTATATCTATCCTCACCAAGTTTGGTCCGGATCGGACAACTATAGCCTATAGCTCCCATAGGTCAAATCAGTCGAAAATGGGTGATTTGTATGGAGACATGAAGTTTTAGTTGAGCGATTGCAACCAAACTAACACATTATGTGTATGGTACCATTATAACTATCCTCACCAAGTTTGGTCCGGATCGGACAACTATAGCCTATAGCTCGCATAGGACAAATCGGTCGAAAATTGTTGATTTGTATGGAAAACGCGCACTAGAAGGAGTACGGGGTCTTTTACAGTCGGCTCGCTCGACTGTAGCCTTTCTTACTTGTTTTATTTATTTTTGTATCTTCCATTTTTTGGCGTTTCTAGAGTTCTTATACGATTTTAGACGTTATTTTCGAATCCTCACATTTCACGTATTGATCTTAACTATCTCTGTCAAATCTCTACCGATTTTGAATCGGAATACCATTTTGTTCAATAATTTTCATTTATATCGACTCTGCATCAATATAATCATGATTTCGTCAATGTAAAATTTTTTCATTTATTTTTTGTTTTTTGCATTTTTTGGCGTTTCTAGAGGTTTTGACGATTTTTGAGGTTATTTTCGAATCCTCAAATTTGAAGATTTGATTTTAATTATCTCTGTCAAATCTCAACCTATTTTTAATCGGAATACCATTTAATTCAATAATTTTCATTTATATCGACTCTGCATCAATATAATCATGATTTCGTAAATTTAAAATTTGTTCATTTATTTTTTGTTTTTTGGATTTTCTGGTATTTCTAGAGTTCTTAGACGATTTTAGACGTTATTTCCGAATCCTCACATTTCAAGCTTTGATCTTAACTATCTCTGTCAAATCTCAACCGATTTTGAATCGGAATACCATTTAATTCAATAATTTTCATTTATATCGACTCTGCATCAAAATAATCATGATTTCGTCAATTTAAAATTTTTAGACCCCGTACTCTAAACAAGAAAGAAAAGTACAGTCGAGCACGCCCGACCGTAGAATACTCTCTGCAATTTATTCACGATCATTTTATTAAAATCGGTATCGGAGACAATCAATTAATAGTACTTGCAACAAAACACGTTGAAACAAAAACATCTGGTTGTATGTATGCACATATACATTTGACATTATATGTATACACGCACATATGTATGTGTGTATATGTAATACATACACAATTGGTTGGCACAGCCAGCATTCGCGGGCAGCGCTGCCGCTAGAAAGCAGCGAAAACGTTCGTTCACATGTTTGTATGTTTCTGTCTCGCTTGTACACATGCAGTGGATTGGCGTTAAATTATAAACTTTGTTACGTGTCTAGCGCTTATGTTTATTGTCCGATTTATATGCAACTTTCAGGATAGTTTGATATATTTTCTCTTCAAATGAATGTGAAATAACAATACTATACGATAAGAACATATGCCATAAAATCGGCATTGAATTTTCAAAAGTATTTTATTTCTTGTGGGAAAGGGGGCGTGGCAGTCCAAAATTTTTGATGACAATGCAATTATGGCGTCTCTAGGAACCTACGTACCAAAAATGGTATTCCTATGTGCCATAGTTACTGAGATATTTGCCTAAAACATCAATTTTTTTTCGAGGTGTTTCTAGTTTTTTGCTCATTGTGGGCGAATGGGGCGTGGCATCGAAAAAAAAAAGATTCTTGTATTGACTGACTTAATATCGAGTCGATAGAGACCAAATTCAAACTTGTAGCTCTTACCATCTCTGAAATCTGTTTGTTCATACGGACAGACAGACGGACAGACGGACAGACAGACAGACAGACAGACAGACGGACAGACGGACATGGCCATATCGACTCGGCTTGTGATGCTGATCAAGAACATATATACTTTATGGGGTCTGCCACGCCTCCTTCTGCCTGTTACATACTTTTCACAAACCCAATATACTCTCTCTTGCAGAGAGTATAAAAAGAGTAGAGGGGTCTATTAAGGTTGTCTGAAGCGAAATGTGCGTAACAGGCAGAAGGAGGCTTTTCCGACCCCATAAAGTATATATATTCTTGATCAGCATCAACAGCCGAGACGATATAGTAATGTCCGTCTGTCCGTCTGTCCGTCCTTCCGTCCGTCTGTATGAACACCTGGATCTTCTAAACTATAAGAGCTAGAGCCACCAAATTTGGAATGAAAGTCCGTCTGCTTCGCGAGCAGATCAAGTTTATTTCAAATCTTTGCCACGCCCCTTACCGCCCCCGCAAATTGTAAAAAACTATTTTCACATCACCATAACTTGAAAACGACTAGAGCTAGGGAGACCAAATTCACACATTATGTGTATGGTACTACTATAACTATCTTCACCAAGTTTGGTCCGGATCGGACAACTATAGCCTATAGCTCTCATAGGACAAATCGGTCGAAAATGGGTGATTTGTATGGAGACATGAAGTTTTAGTTGAGCGATTGCAACCAAACTAAAACATTACGTGTATGGTACCATTAAAACTATCCTCATCAAGTTTGGTCCGGATCGGACAACTATAGCCTATAGCTCCCATAGGACAAATCGGTCGAAAATGGGTGATTTGTATGGAGACATGAAGTTTTAGTTGAGTGATTGCAACCAAACTAACACATAATGTGTATGGTACCATTATAACTATCCTTACCAAGTTTGGTCCGGATCGGACAACTATAGCCTATAGCTCCCATAGGTCAAATCGGTCGAATATTGGTGATTTGTATGGAAAACGCGCACTAGAAGGAGTACGGGGTCTTTTACAGTCGGCTCGCTCGACTGTAGCCTTTCTTACTTGTTTTTCAATTGTGGTTTCAACTGTATTTTTCATAGCTTGGGTGTATACAATTGTGTTGTTAACATTATTTTCTAAAGTTAGTTTGTTTGTTATAATATTGCATCTATCATCTAACTCGTCACAAAATAGACGAAGGTTACCTTTAAACTTGGTCGAGTAGAGTTTACGCAAAAGTTCCTCTAACGGTGTATGCGTTTTGTATTCGTTGATGAGGGCTGTCTTCAAAGATGTCCAGTTGTTGTGGTATCCACTTTGGGTGATGTTTCCAGCTGCTCCCACGATCTGCAATTCGATGGCTCCAAATATAATTGCAACTTGACGGGCGTCATCTGTCCCATATAAATTCATCAGATATTCCACGCGTCTGATGAATGGTGCCAGTGTGTTGGGCTCTCCAGAGAAACACGGTACTTGGCGTATTTGTTGAAGTAGTTGCGAAAATTCTTCATTAGGTAGTGCCATTGTAATTTTTGTTCACTTTGTTTTGTTTTTTATTATTTAATTTATTTAACTATTTGTTTATTAACAAAAAACCAATTTTTTAGACCCCGTACTCTAAAAAAGAGTAGAGGGGTCTATTAAGTTTGTCTGAAGCGAAATGTGCGTAACAGGCAGAAGGAGGCGTGGCCGACCCCATAAAGTATATATATTCTTGATCAGCATCAACAGCCGAGTTGATATAGCGATGTCCGTCTGTCCGTCTGTCTGTCTGTCTGTCTGTCTGTCTGTCTGTCTGTCTGTCTGTCTGTCCGTCCGTATGAACACATGGATCTTCTAAACTACAAGAGCTAGAGCAGCGAAATTTGGAATGAAAGTCCGTCTATATGTCAGGCAGGTTAAGTTTATTTCAAATTTTTGCCACGCCCCCTACCGCCCCCGCAAATTGTAAAAGACTATTTTCACATGACCATAACTTGAAAACGACTAGAGCTAGAGAGACCAAATACACACATTATGTGTATGGTACCAATATAACTACCCTCACCAAGTTTGATCCGGATCGGACAACTATAGCCTATAGCTCCCATAGGACAAACCGGACACAAATAAAAAATTTGTATGAAGACATGTAGTGTTGGTTGAGCGATCGCAACCAAACTCACAGAGGATGTGTGTATTATTATTAAAAATATCCTCACCAAATTTGGTCCAAGTCGGACGACAACAACATATAAAACAAATTAATCAAAAATGCTGAATTTTATGAATAAATTGTTTGTTTACACTTGCTGTTTGTTTACAGATGCGCGCTTCGTACGTGCTTGTTACACAGGGATCCCAGGTTCGAATCCAGTCAGTAAAATATGCTACTTGTTTACTTTTTAAATTTTAATTATTTACATAAACTTCAAAGCGAAGTGTGGTCTAAGTAGTAAAGATGCCTGTTCTAATTCTTCGCACTTATATGTTAGCCCGGGATCATGTGTTCGAGCGCCGTCAGGGACATTTTATTAATTTTTATTATATAACAAAATAACAAAAAAATATTATATGTAAATGCAGATAGTCGAGCACTTTTAAGAGAGGGGCGTGGTGCTGCTGTTAGGGCTCTGACGCGTGTGCGTGAAGTCCGAGGTTCGAGTCCCGTCAGTTAATTATTTTAATTATTGTTTTTTTATTTCAATTTAAATTTAAAATAATAATTTAGAATTGTAAAATAATAATTTCAAATTGTAAGACATGGCTTATTTTTAAAATAAGCCAAGTAAGGAAATTGTGCATTTAATTGTGTATATATTTACATACATTTGTATATAAATGTGTTCGTATATAAAATGTGAATCACTCCACTTTTCTTCTTTTTCGTATGGAAAATGCGCACTTCTGTGAGTACGGGGTCTTTTACAGTCGGCTCTCTCGACTGTAGCCTTTCTTACTTGTTTTTTCTTGATTTTGTTTGTTTCAATAGCAGTCCGAATTTTTCTTTATTTGGGCTATTGGTTTGGTTTGTTTCAATAGCAGTCCAATTTATTTGTTTAAATGGGCTATTTGCAGTGCACTCGCGTGTTCTTGTGCGGATACTGATTGTCCTAAAATCGTAATGATCTGAATCGCGTCACTTTTTGCGGCTAAATCGCGAGCTCAATCCCGGAGTATCACTTAGTTGTATAAGGATATTCGTTATGTGATTGAAAAGGACGAATTACTGTTACAAAGGACTTTCTCAGTATCCTACCGGCTGCGCCAATTAAATTTCCAATTTAATAGATAAAAAAAAATTAAATTTTATTTCATTTCTTTTTATTTAAGCGAACACTTAAAGCGTGAGTTTAGAACTAATTTTACATAAAGATTTTAGGCTAAATGAAAGTTTTGATTAAAGCTTTCATTAACATTTGTTTGGACTATAATCTGTTAAAGTTATGTTAGTGTTCTGTTGATTACATTTATGTGCAGCTTTGACAAGCTTTTGATAAGCTTGAAAGTTTTATGCAAGATCGCTGATTATGCACTTATCCAAAGTAAAGCTAATTTTTGATTAGAACAGGTAAGAAAGGCTACAGTCGAGCGTGCCGACTGTAAAAGACCCCGTACTCATACCAATGCCAATCATTGGCTACCAACCTGTGTAGTAAGCATTTTTCCATACAAAAAAGAAAATGAAGAAGAACCTGATTGATTCCTATTTTATATATGTACATACATACATATATATATATATATATATATATATTGTATATATATATATATATATATATGCCGCCAGCTGTTGTGGTGCTGGCGGTGGATGCTGTTGCTGAGATTACCTCCTCTGGCTGCTGCTTGACGGTTGCTGGTTGTCTGGCTCCCGCTTCGCCACGATTCTTCATGCAAGAGGATTCCTCGTGCTTGTACAGGTACGACTTGAGGGCAAAGGCCTTGCCGCAGCGTGCACAGGTGTGCGGCTTGGTGTTCGAATGGGTTTGGATGTGAGCACGCAGATTCGATTTGTCGGCAAAGGCTTTGCTGCACACGCTGCACTTGAAGGGCTTCTCGCCGGTGTGTGTGCGTATGTGTCCCTGCAGCAGCCAGGGACGGGAGAAACACTTGCCGCAATACTGGCACTCACAGCCCTGGTTGTGGGTGCGCACATGCATCGAGAAGGCCGGCATATACATAATTAGATTTCCTTACATGCTTTGTTTTATTATGCTTTGCGTAAAAACAAATCTCGTATTATAATTCAAAATGAATACTTTAAATTTAATTTGAAATTAAAAAAATAAAGTTAATAATACTGTCGGCATTATATTAATTAATCTATATTGGAGTATTACAATGGGTAGTATTTGCAATAAAACTCTTTGAAACAAAAACATCAGTTTGTTATAGGGATGTGAATTGCCAAGAAAATACCGATATCGTTATTAATTAAAATATCACATTAAATCACATATCGCGTTCGATATCGATATTATTTATAACAGACAATATAGATATCGACATAATGACCAATTGTCGCATTCAATATCATATCGCAATTATAATTACGTATCGTATCGTATGTATATATCGTATAGGATATCGGTATATGATATATCGTATCGTATGCATACATGTGCGTGCATCGTCCGTAGGCAGCGCTGTCGATACACAAGCAGCGAAAACGTTCGCTCACATGTTTATATGCTTCTGTCTCGCTTGCACACATGGATTGACATTGCGTGCAATTGTTAACTTTGTTACGTGTCTAGCTCTTTTGTTTATTGTCCGATTTGTATGCAACTTTCAGGATAGTTTGTTATACTCTGTCTCCAAACAAATTTCAAATTACAATACCGTACGATAAGTGCAAATGCCTTAAAAATGGCATTGAAGTTTGAAAATTATTTCATTCGTGTGGAAAAATGGGGCGTGGCAGTCCAAAAATTTTAATGACAATGCATTTATGCTGTCTCTAGCAACCTACATACCAAAAATGGTATTCCTAAGTGCTATAGTTACTGAGATATTCGCTTAAAACATCAATTTTTTTGTAGGTGACCATAGTTATTTACAATTTGCGTGGGCGGTAAGGGGCGTGGCAAAGATTTGAAATAAACTTGATCTGCCTGACATAATGAAGGACTTTCATTCTAAATTTGGTGGCTCTAGCTTTTGTAGTTTAAAAGATCCAGGTGTTCATACGGACAGACGGACAGACGGACATTGCTATATCGACTCGGCTGTTGATGCTGATCAAGAATATATATACTTTATGGGGTCTGCCACGCCTCCTTCTGCCTGTTACGCACATTTTGCTTCAGACAAACTTAATAGACCCCTCTACTCTTTTTAGAGTACGGGGTCTAAAAATGAATGTAAATAATCATTTTTCGTGAGAACGATTTTTGTGGGAATGTTTATAATTGTGAGTCTTGGAATTTAGTGGGAATGTTTACTTATTTGGGGTTGCGGATATGTAACTATATATTCTTGATCAGCATCACAAGCCGAGTCGATATAGCCATGTCCGTCTTTCCGTCTGTCCGTCCGTATGAACAAATAGATTTCAGAGATGGTAAGAGCTACAAGTTTGAATTTGGTTTCTATCGACTCGATATTAAGTCAGTCAATATAAGAATGTTTTTAGACCCCGTACTCTAAAAAAGAGTATGGGGGTCTATTAGGTTTGTCTGAAGCGAAATGTGCGTAACAGGTAGAAGGAGGCTTTTCCGACCCCATAAAGTATATATATTCTTGATCAGCATCAACAGCCGAGACGATATAGCGATGTCCGTTTGTCCGTCTGTCTGTCTGTCCGTCTGTCTGTCTGTCCGTCCGTCTGTATGAACACCTGGATCTTCTAAACTACAAGAGCTAGAGACACCAAATTTGGAATGAAAGTCCGTCTGTAGTGTACGCAGTGCAAGTTTATTTCAAATTTTTGCCACGCCCCCACCGCCCCCGCAAATTGTAAAAAACTATTTTCACATCACCATAACTTGAAAACGACTAGAGCTAGAGAGACCAAATTCACACAATATGTGTATAGTACCATTATAACAATCCCCACCAAATTTGGTCCAAATCGGACAACAACAACGTATAAAACAAATTAATCAAAAATGCTGAATTTTATGTATAAATTGTTTGCACTGCTTGCAATATAAAAGTCTACGTTTACCTACACAAACTGCAGCAAGCAGTGTACTGTGTTAAATAAGCAATTATTGCATGTGAATGAAAATAATCCAACTGAATTATCAGCAGAGCGTGGTCTTATTGGTAGGGTCGCGGTTAATTATTTTGCAAATCCGCGTGGGTCCCAGGTTCGAGTCCAGCCAAAGTTAAATACAAATTTTTCAATTTTAACACAAATTATAAACCTATTTTAAATAATAATAACGTTTATTTGTATTTAAAATGTATTTGCATAACATGGTATGCTATAAAAAAAGTAATACGAAAGTCCAAAACAATTCAGTAAACTCACTTGCACGTACATACATTTATTAATGTGTATGTATATACATTCATACACACATACATACATACATATTTTTGCTTATGCTTTGCACTTGTTCAACTGCTTTGAACTGCTTAACGTAGTTCAATTGAAGTAAGTTGTTCAGTTGATCGGCATTTAGCGCTCATTGGTACTTGTTCCGAACTGATTTTGGGACGCGCCAAAAATAAATTCTGTTACTATACAGATTCATGCAATGCTACTGATCGCAGATATTGTTTTAATTTTTACCATTTTGAATGAAAGATTTCAATTCTAATACATATTTATTTGTATAGTTGTTGTCTCGCATGATAACACATTTTAAAATGCACTCCCGCCTTATATTAAATGTCAATAAGAATAATCAACGCCATTTGAAAGTTGAGCGTGGACCAATTGGTAGGGTTACGGTTCGTTCATTTGCAAATCGGCGTGGGTCGCAGGTTCGAGTCCCATTCAAAGTTAATATATAAATTTTCTATTTTAATTATAAGCACTACTTTAAATAAATTATATTTCTTTTATTTTAAAACCTGTTCCCAAAACATTGAATAATAAGAAGAAGTATTTCGATATTTAAAACATTTACATACTTATATAAATATGGCTTATTTTTTAAAATAAGCCAAGTAAGAAAATTGTGCATTTAATTGTGTATATATTTACATACATTTGTATATAAATATGTATGTATACAAAATGTGAATAACTCCGTTTTTCTTCTTTTTCGTATGGAAAATGCGCACTTCTGTGAGTACGGGGTCTTTTACAGTCGGCTCGCTCGACTGTAGCCTTTCTTACTTGTTTTTTTATCGATGCCACGCCCCTTTCGCCCACAATGAGCAAAAAACTAGAAACACCTCGAAAAAAATTGATGTTTTAGGCGAATATCTCAGTAAGTATGCCACCTAGGAATACCAATTTTGGTGTGTAGGTTTCTTGAGACGGCATAAATGCATTTTCATTAAAAATTTTGAGCTGCCACGCCTCCTTTTCCCACAAGAAATAAAATAATTTTGAAACTTCAATGCCGATTTTAAGGCATATGTTCGTTTAAAGACAAAGTATATCAAACTATCCTGAAAGTTGCATATAAATCGGACTATAAACAAAAGAGCTAGACACGTAACAAAGTTTATAATTTAACGCCATTTCACTGCATGTGTGCAAGCGAGACAGAAACATACAAACATGTGAGCGAACGTTTTCGCTGGTTTCTAGCGGCAGCGCTGCCCGCGAATGCTGGCTGTGCCAACCAATTGTGCATGTATTACATATACACACATACATATGTGCGTGCATACATATAATATCAGACGTATATGTAATTGTGTGCATACATACAAACAGCTGTTCTTGTTTCAACGTGTTTTATTGCAATTATTATACCCGTTACTCGTAGAGTAAAAGGGTATATTGTATTCGTTGCAATGTATGTAAAAGGGAGATGGAGACATGGCAGACCCCATAAAGTATATATATTCTTGATCAGCATGACTAGCCGAGTCGATATAGCCATGTCCCTCTGTTCGTCTGTGCGTCTGTCCGTTCGTCCGTCTGTCCGTCTGTCCGTCCGTCCGTCCGTCCGTCTGTCCGTCTGTGTGAACAAAAGGATCTCAGAGACTATAAGAGCTAGAAAGGCCCGAGTGGTCGCAAACGAAAGATAAAATGCCCAAGCAGTACAAGTTTGCTTTTGTTTTTTGACACGCCCACTTTAGGGCGTTCTATGTGCATACAAAGGTAAAAACAGGTAAAAATAGCATGTTTTAGTATAGAAAACTTTTTTGTTAGTAATGCTATCTAAACCAAATTGACACAGAAAGTACACGTCTAGGGATTACGTATACTGACCAAGTTTGATCCAAATCGGACAACTATATCATATAGCTCCCATAGCGACAATCGTTCAAAAATACGCGCCAAATATGAATTTATATGAATAACTTTTGCGTTGGCCAACCAATCGAAGTGAAACTTACACAGAATATATATGTCAACATATTGACTAAGTTTCATCCAAATCGGACGACTATATCGTATAGCTCCCATAGGGACGATCGGTCAAAAATACGCTGTAAATATGATTTTGTATGAAAATTTTCTGCGTTTCTCAAGTCATCTGAATTAAAATCAATAGGGTCGATTACCTAAACGATTGTACTAATATTAATATTATTAATAATATATTATATTGTTAATGATATAATTAAACTGAGTAACGGGTATGCTAAAGTCGCGAGGCGACTATAGCATTCTTTCTTGTTATCAACTTGTATCCGAGTATACCGACTTTATTAAAATGATCGGGAATATAATGCAGAGAGTATTCTACGGTCGGGCGTGCTCGACTGTACTTTCCTTTCTTGTTGCAAATCTTGTAGCCGTTTAATCAAGGATGGAAAAAAACCAAATAATTCCATTACTAATGGCCTAGATTTCCCACCACTTCCAGTATGTCTGAAAGATTTAGATAGTTTAGAAGAAAGATTAGTTTCTCCGCGGCTACCGTTCATGATCATAAAGTCTTTAGATTATGATCGTCAAAACAGCATAAAAGGAGCTGTAGTTAATGTGCCAATTCCAGTTGCGAACGTCGTAACTTCCCTTCCAAGGGCCTTGAGTGACGCAGAGGTTATTCAGCTCCACCTCAAACGCAGATTAGAATATCGTCACAGTTTTATGGTGGAAACTATATCTCAATCTCGTTTTGTTGATGAAATTAGACATTTGGTGGGCACTGAACTTTACAGAAAGCTGAAGTCGTTCCATTTATTGCATCAACAGAAGATATAGACGGAGTTAGAGAAATGGGTGATAGAGCTGCAATCCCAAATGTAGAAGGGAATGCTCTAGTAGAAGAGCAAGAACTAAATCCTGGAGGTGAGGAAACCCTAATGGGCAATGTTCCAGTAGAGAATTTAGATGGTAGTAGATTAGCTATAGCACCTGGGGAAGGACAACGGCCCTCTTGTATAGAAAGCTACACAAAAATTATTAGATCAGAGCTTAGGAATTACGATAGAAGGGCTTGTAGGGTAGATAAGGTTTTTAATAATTTGAGAAAAATTCAGCTTATTAATATGCGGAATAATTGTTCCATTTGCTTGAGAAAGCACAGCGCTTCCCGCGGCGTTATAGCTAGGACAGCCCTTAATGATGAAGAAATAGATAGATTAATTCTGTTCGATGAGGGATTCAAAATTTTAAAAGGCATTCGCTCGTCTCCTGCTCATTGGGAAGCAGAGAAGAAGAAGGTTATGGCCATGATTCGGCAATTTGGCATACCTTCTTTCTTCATAACGCTTTCTGCTGCAGAAAGCAAGTGGTTAGAATTGATAGTTATATTAAAGAAAACAGTAAGGAAGGAAGTTCTAAAAGAAGAAGAGGCAGGTAGATTAGAAAGGTTTGAAGTTGTAGAACTTATTAGGTCAGACCCAGTTACTTGTGCTAGGTATTTCGATTATAGGTATAGACAGCTTTTAAAAGTAATGAAGAAGGATGAAGGCATTTTCGGCCGACTTTCTGTTTATAAGTATTATTGGCGAGTAGAGTTCCAACATCGGGGATCACCACACATTCATGGAATGTTTTGGTTGAAAGATGCCCATTTGTTTGATGCTAGCAATTCTTCTTCTTGTACGCCTGTTGTTGAGTTTTTTGATCAGTTCGTTACGACGGAAAAAAATCCAACAAACGATGAATTGACACCTTTTATTTTATACCAAACACATAAGCATACTCCGTCATGCCAGCGTAGCATTAGAAATAGGCAAATCTGTCGTTTTGGTATACCATATCCTGCTTTTGCTAGTACAGAAATTCTCTTTCCTCTTCCAGAAGATTGTCCAAATAAGTCAATTCATCAAAACAACTTCGAGAAAATCAAGAATTTCTTGAATTCTTCAATAGATAGTGAAATTAGGGAATCTCTTAATGATTTTAACAATTTTCTCTCGCAACCTCAAATTGGTCTTAGTTATGAGGATTATATTCTTGCTATCAGATCTAGTTTAAACAGACCAAAGATATTTTTAAAGAGAAGCTTCGACGCCATTATGGTGAATGCGTACAACCCATTCACCATGTCAATGTAGAGAGAAAACATAGATATTCAGTTTATATTAGATCCTGTAATGGTCAAAGAAACTATTTTTTGGAATTATCCGACGCTATTTGTTATCGCAGTTTGGCTTACGAAAATTAATTTTTAATTAATTGAAATTGAAATAGTTCGTTATTGGTATGATTTGAATAATTAATTGAATAGAACAAGTTTCGTTAAGTTCTACCGATATCATCTGCATAAAGCTTATAAAACAGCTGTTTCCCTCTAAGCGAGCTTAAAGTGCATAAAGCTTTAGCTGAGTATGCTGCAACCCAGAGTTGCTTATCGATGCATTTTTAACAGCAGCTGTTAACCAAATGAGCTTTCAAGCCGGAAGGTAGCTCCTGCATCAGGCTTCATTTTTTTCCGTTTGAACTCTCACAGCTTGCAGACGCATACAAAATTTTTTTAAGCCTATAACGTGGTCCATCAGTGGAAAAAAGTTCCCTCAGATTGTGCAGCCGCCTTTGGCTATCAAAGCTACTCTCAATTCTGAAACGTTCTGCTGCCCCAGAAGCCCCGGAAAAAATTGCTACGCGCCGCCGCAGCTGCAGGGAAAACTCTCGCTGTCCAGCGCAGCCCTAGCAGCCACAGAAAAGCCTCCGTGGTTCCCAAAGCAGTCGCTACTGGCCCGCAGGAGCCTCTACTGCGCACCTAAGCCTCCACAGCAGTCTATGCTGTCCACAGACACATCTACTGCTCAGCGTTGTGGCCCACCGAATTCTCATCCTCCGTTTTCAATACGCCCCCCAGCTGTAGAGAAATCCCTTGCTGCCAAGAGCCGCGTCGCCGAGCGTACTCTCCGCTTGCCAATCCATAGAGGAAACATTGCCGTTCAGTGCCACTAGGGTTCATCTCTAACAAATCAGCCTCAGCAGCGCCGCCGCAGTGCCACAGCCGTCTCACATATAAAATAATTTTTAGACCCCGTACTCTAAAAAAGAGTATAGGGGTCTATTAGGTTTGTCTGAAGCGAAATGTGCGTAACAGGCAGAAGGAGGCGTGGCCGACCCCATAAAGTATATATATTCTTGATCAGCATCAACAGCCGAGACGATTTAGCAATGTCCGTCTGTCCGTCTGTCCGTCCGTCCGTCCGTCCGTCCGTCTGTATGAACACCTGGATCTTCTAAACTACAAGAGCTAGAGCCGCCAAATTTAGAATGAAAGTCCGTCATTATGGCAGGCAGATCAAGTTTATTTCAAATCTTTGCCACGCCCCTTACCGCCCCCGCAAATTGTAAATAACTATGGTCACCTACGAAAAAATTGATGTTTTAAGCGAATATCTCAGTAACTATAGCACTTAGGAGTACCGTTTTTGGTATACAGGTTGCTAGAGACAGCATAAATGCATTGCCATTAAAATTTTTGGATTGCCACCCCCCGTTTTCCCACACGAATGAAATAATTTTTAAACTTCAATGCCATTTTTAAGGCATTTGCACTTATCGTACGGTATTGTAATTTCAAATTCGTTTGGAGACAAAGTATCACAAACTATCCTGAAAGTTGCATACAAATCGGACAATAAACAAAAGAGCTAGACACGTAACAAAATTAACAATTTCACGCAAAGTCAATGCATGTGTGCAAGCGAGACAGAAGCATATAAACATGTGAGCGAACGTTTTCGCTGCTTGTGTAGCGACAGCGCTGCTCGCGGACGATGCACGCACATGTATGCATACGATTCGATAAATCATATATCGATATTCAATACGATAGTAATTATAATTGCGATATGATCTCGAATGCGATATTTGGTCATTATGTCCATATCTATAGCGTATTTGAATTCAGTTGTTGATAATATCGATATTTGATTTGATGTGATATTTTAATTAATATCGATATCGTCATTTTCTTGGCGATTTGCATCCCTATTACAAACTGATGGTTTTGTTTCAAAGTGTTTTATTGCAAATACTATGAGTACGGGGTCTTTTACAGTCGGCTAGCTCGACTCATCCTCCTAATCCTCACTAAATTTGGTCCGAATCGGACAACTATAGCCTATAGCTCCCATAGGACAAATCGGTCGAAAATGGGTGATTTGTATGGAGACATGAAGTTTTAGTTGAGCGATTGCAACCAAACTAACACATTATGTGTATGGTACCATTATAACTATCCTCACCAAGTTTGGTCTGGATCGGGCAACTATAGCCTATATCTCTCATAGGACAAATCGGTCGAAATTGGTGATTTGTAAGGAAAAACGCGCACTAGAAGGAGTACGGGGTCTTTTACAGTCGGCTCGCTCGACTGTAGCCTTTCTTACTTGTTTATTATACTCTCTGCAAGAGAGAGTATATTGGGTTTGTGAAAAAAAAAAGTATGTAACAGGCAGAAGGAGGCGTGGCAGACCCCATAAAGTATATATATTCTTGATCAGCATCACAAGCCGAGTCGATATAGCCATGTCCGTCTGTCCGTCTGTCCGTCTGTCTGTCCGTCCGTATGAACAAACAGATTTCAGAGATGGTAAGAGCTACAAGTTTGAATTTGGTCTCTATCGACTCGCTATTAAGTCAGTCAATACAAGAATCTTTTTTTTTTTTTCGATGCCACGCCCCGTTCGCCCACAATGAGCAAATAACTAGACACACCTCGTAAAAAATTGATGTTTTAGGTGAATATCTCAGTACATATGGCACTTAGGAACACCAATTTTGGTGTGAAGGTTCCTAGCCAAGGCATAAATATAATGCCATTAAAATTTTTTGGCTGCCACGCCCCCTTTACTCACAAGAAATAAAATAATCGTTAAACTTCAATGCCGATTTTAAGGCAGATGTTTTTATCTTATAGTCTTGTAATTTCAAATTCGTTTGAAGACCAAATATATAAAACTATCCTGAAAGTTGCATAAAAATCGGACAATAAACAAAAGAGCTAGACATGTAAGAAAGTTAATAATTGAACGCAATGTCAATGCATGTGTGCAAGCGAGACAGAAGCATACAAACATGTGAGCGAACGTTTTCGCTGCTTGTTAGCGGCAGCGCTGCTTGCAGACGCTGGCCGTGCCGACCTAAATTCTATTTTTGACAAAATAGTTATCCAGCAAAGAAGTTGAGCCTCTGTTATATGTATGGTTTTGGAACGAAAAGTCTCAAGTGTCGTGATGGCGTTGTCGGTTAAGTGCTTGATCGGCGAACGCAAACTCGTGGGTTCGAGTCGCGGTCAATACTTTAAAAGAATATGATTCAATAGCTCCAATTGTTGCATGTTTTCATTTAGTAATAAAAGTTTTTTTTTTATCAAAACCCAGTTTAAAACAAGAAAGGAAGTACAGTCAAGCACGCCCGACCGTAGAATACT
This sequence comes from Drosophila cardini, assembly GCA_018903735.1. Taxonomy (NCBI): domain Eukaryota; kingdom Metazoa; phylum Arthropoda; class Insecta; order Diptera; family Drosophilidae; genus Drosophila; species Drosophila cardini. The sequence goes on from JAEIGM010000142.1 coordinate 47,543, forward strand.
CTCTGCAATTTATTCCTGATCATTTAATAAAATCGGTATCCAAGTATATCAATTGAAAGTACTTACAACAAAACACGTTGAAACAGAAACATCTGATTGTATGTATACACGCCCATATACATTTGACATTATATGTATGCACGCACATATGTATGTGTGTATATGTAATACATACACAATTGGTTGGCACAGCCAGCATTCGCGGGCAGCGCTGCCGCTAGAAAGCAGCGAAAACGTTCGCTCACATGTTTGTATGTTTCTGTCTCGCTTGCACACATGCATTAACATTGCGTTCAATTACAAACTTTCTTACATGGATAGCTCTTTTGTTTATAGTCCGATTTATATGTAACTTTCAGGATAGTTTGATATATTTTGTCTTCAAACGAATGTGAAATTACAATACTGTACGATAAGGACATATGCCTTAAACTCGGCATTAAAGTTTGAAAATTATTTTATTTCATGTGTGAAAAGGGGCGTGGCAGTCCAAAATTTTTATGGCAATGCATTTATGCCGTCTCCATAAACCTCCCTACTAAAATTGGTCCTCCTAAGTGTCATAGTTACCGAGATATTCGCCTAAAACATTCATTTTTTCCGAGGTGTGTCTAGTTTTTTATACTCTCTGCAAGAGAGAGTATATTGGGTTTGTGAAAAAATAAAAGTATGTAACAGGCAGAAGTAGGCGTGGCAGACCCCATAAAGTACATATATTCTTGATCAGCATCACAAGCCGAGTCGATATAGCCATGTCCTTCTGTCCGTCTGTCTGTCCGTCTGTCTGTCCGTCTGTCTGTCTGTCCGTATGAACAAACAGATTTCAGAGATGGTAACAGCTACAAGTTTGAATTTAGTCACAATCGACTCGATATTAAGTCAGTCAATACAAGAATCTTTTTTTTCGATGCCACGCCCCATTCGCCCACAATGAGCAAAAAACTAGACATACCTCGTAAAAAATTAATGTTTTAGGCGAATATCTCAGTAACTGTGGCACGTAGGAACACCAATTTTGATATGTAGGTTCCTTGAGACGGCATAAATGCATGGTTATTAAAAATTTTGGACTGCCACGCCCCCTTTTCCCACAAGAAATAAAATACTTTCCAAACTTCAATGCCGATTTTAAGGCATATGTTCTTATCGTACAGTATTGTTATTTCACATTCGCTTGAAGACAAATTATATATCAAACTATCCTGAAAGTTGCATATAAATCGGACTATAAACAAAAGAGCTAGACACGTAACAAAGTTAATAATGTAACGCCATTTCACTGAATGTGTGCAAGCGAGATAGAAACATACAAACATGTGCGCGAACGTGTTCGCTGCTTTATAGCGACAGCGCTGCCCGCGAATGCTGGCCGTGCCAACCAATTGTGTATGTATAACATATACACACATACTTATGTGCGTGCATACATATAATGTTAAGTGTGTATGTGTGTGTATACATACAAACAGATGTTTTTGTTTCAACGTGTTTTATTGCAAGTACTTTCAATTGATACCCGAACACCGATTTTTGAAATGATCGGGAATAAATTGCAGAGAGTATTCTACGGTCGGGCGTGCTCGACTGTACTTTTCTTTCTTGTTGCTCATTGTGGGCGAACGGTGCGTGGCATCGAGAAAAAAAAAGATTCGATAGAGACCAAATTCAAACTTGTAGCTCTTACCATCTCTGAAATCTGTTTGTTCATACGGACAGACGGACAGACAGACGGACAGACAGACAGACAGACAGACAGACAGACAGACAGACGGTAAGACGGACATGGCTATATCGACTCGGCTTGTGAAGCTGATCAAGAATATATATACTTTATGGGGTCTGCCACGCCTCCTTCTGCCTGTTACATACTTTTCACAAACCCAATATACTCTCTCTTGCAGAGAGTATAAAAATTTTTCAACTGTTTGTTAATAAACAATTTTTTTTCGACAATGCAACCCGTTCAACGATCGAATACTAATCATCCGCGCCACCGCATTACTTAGAAAATTATGGCCTAAAACCATAGATATCTCTATAAAAGAGGCTTAACTTCCTAGCTGAACGTCTTTCAACGTCTTTTACTGCAAGTACTATTAGTTGATATTCTCGGATACTGATTTTATTAAAATGATCGGGAATAAAAGGCAGAGAGTATTCTACGGTCGGGCGTGCTCGACTGTAATTTTTAGACCCCGTACTCTAAAAAAGAGTAGAGGGGTCTATTAAGTTTGTCTGAAGCGAAATGTGCGTAACAGGCAGAAGGAGGCGTGGCCGACCCCATAAAGTATATATATTCTTGATCAGCATCAACAGCCGAGTTGATATAGCGATGTCCGTCTGTCCGTCTGTCTGTCTGTCTGTCTGTCTGTCTGTCTGTCTGTCTGTCTGTCCGTCCGTATGAACACATGGATCTTCTAAACTACAAGAGCTAGAGCAGCGAAATTTGGAATGAAAGTCCGTCTATATGTCAGGCAGGTTAAGTTTATTTCAAATTTTTGCCACGCCCCCTACCGCCCCCGCAAATTGTAAAAGACTATTTTCACATGACCATAACTTGAAAACGACTAGAGCTAGAGAGACCAAATACACACATTATGTGTATGGTACCAATATAACTACCCTCACCAAGTTTGATCCGGATCGGACAACTATAGCCTATAGCTCCCATAGGACAAACCGGACACAAATAAAAAATTTGTATGAAGACATGTAGTGTTGGTTGAGCGATCGCAACCAAACTCACAGAGGATGTGTGTATTATTATTAAAAATATCCTCACCAAATTTGGTCCAAGTCGGACGACAACAACATATAAAACAAATTAATCAAAAATGCTGAATTTTATGAATAAATTGTTTGTTTACACTTGCTGTTTGTTTACAGATGCGCGCTTCGTACGTGCTTGTTACACAGGGATCCCAGGTTCGAATCCAGTCAGTAAAATATGCTACTTGTTTACTTTTTAAATTTTAATTATTTACATAAACTTCAAAGCGAAGTGTGGTCTAAGTAGTAAAGATGCCTGTTCTAATTCTTCGCACTTATATGTTAGCCCGGGATCATGTGTTCGAGCGCCGTCAGGGACATTTTATTAATTTTTATTATATAACAAAATAACAAAAAAATATTATATGTAAATGCAGATAGTCGAGCACTTTTAAGAGAGGGGCGTGGTGCTGCTGTTAGGGCTCTGACGCGTGTGCGTGAAGTCCGAGGTTCGAGTCCCGTCAGTTAATTATTTTAATTATTGTTTTTTTTTATTTCAATTTAAATTTAAAATAATAATTTAGAATTGTAAAATAATAATTTCAAATTGTAAGACATGGCTTATTTTTAAAATAAGCCAAGTAAGGAAATTGTGCATTTAATTGTGTATATATTTACATACATTTGTATATAAATGTGTTCGTATATAAAATGTGAATCACTCCACTTTTCTTCTTTTTCGTATGGAAAATGCGCACTTCTGTGAGTACGGGGTCTTTTACAGTCGGCTCTCTCGACTGTAGCCTTTCTTACTTGTCTTTCTTGTTTTAGAGTACGGGGTCTAAAAATTGTTTTGTTAATTAAAAATTGTGCTTAGTGACTATTCAAATCTTTTTTTCTCTCAGTGTTAAATTGCAATTCACATTAAATCAATTTTAAGTTTTGTTTTAAAAGAGAAAAGCCATAGAGAAAATTTTGCACACAAACACCCTCACCCAACACACACAATTAATCAATAGTTAATATAAACCCAACACAAAATTCACCGCACCAACCCACCCACACAACACAGAACACACACACAATTAATCAATAATTCTGCATACAAACACAATTCCCACAACACAACACGAACGAACTCGAAGGCCTTCGTCGATCATCTGGTCTGTTTCTTGAATGCTCACTGTGGCTACCGCAAGCGCTTTAAAGCTTACTGCGCAAAAGCTTCATTTAGTTCTTCTCTTGCCATTGTCACAGTGTAGCTTGAATTATTAAAAATTGATACAATATATAGTTCATAAAAGAATGTAAAGTAAAGAATAAACAAGTCAGAAAGGCTACAGTCGAGCTAGCCGACTGTAAAAGACCCCGTACTTATCATATTTTTTAAACAAAACTATCAGTTTGTAATAGGGATGCTAATTGCCAAGAAAATGCCGATATCTATATTAATTAAACAAGTAAGAAAGGCTACAGTCGAGCGAGCCGACTGTAAAAGACCCCGTACTCACAGAAGTGCGCATTTTCCATACGGATTTATTCACATTTTGTATACATACATATTTATATACAAATGTATGTAAATATATACACAATTAAATGCACAATTTCCTTACTTGGCTTATTTTAAAAATAAGCCGTATTTATATAAGTATGTAAATGTTTTAAATATCGAAATACTTCTTCTTATTATTCAATGTTTTGGGAACAGGTTTTAAAATAAAAGAAATATAATTTATTTAAAGTAGTGCTTATAATTAAAATAGAAAATTTATATATTAACTTTGACTGGGACTCGAACCTGCGACCCACGCCGATTTGCAAATGAACGAACCGTAACCCTACCAATTGGTCCACGCTCTACTTTCAAATGGCGTTGATTATTCTCATTGACATTTTAAAATGTGTTATCATGCGAGACAACAACTATACAAATAAATATGTATTAGAATTGAAATCTTTCATTCAAAATGGTAAAAATTAAAAGAATATCTGCGTTCAGTAGCATTGCATGAATCTGTATAGTAACAGAATTTATTTTTGGCGCGTCCCAAAATCAGTTCGGAACAAGTACCAATGAGCGCTAAATGCCGATCAACTGAACAATTTACTTCAATTGAACTACGTTAAGCAGTTCAAAGCAGTTGAACAAGTGCAAAAAATAAGCAAAAATATGTATGTATGTATGTATGTATGAATGTATATACATACACATTAATAAATGTATGTACGTGCAAGTGAGTTTACTGAATTGTTTTGGACTTTCGTATTACTTTTTTTATAGCATACCATGTTATGCAAATACATATTAAGTACAAATAAACGTTATTATTATTTAAAATAGGTTTACAATTTGTGTTAAAATTAAAAAATTTGTATTTAACTTTGGTTGGACTAGAACCTGGGACCCACGCGGATTTGCAAAATAATTAACCGCGACCCTACCAATAAGACCACGCTCTGCTGATAATTCAGTTGGATTATTTTCATTCACATGCAATAATTGCTTATTTAACACAGTACACTGCTTGCTGCAGTTTGTGTAGGTAAACGTAGACTTTTCTATTGCAAGCAGTGCAAACAAACAATTTGTACATAAAATTCAGCATTTTTGATTAATTTGTTTTATATGTTGTTGTTGTCCGATTTGGACCAAATTTGGTGGGGATATTTTTAATAATTATACACACATCCTCTGTGAGTTTGGTTGCGATCGCTCAATCAACACTACATGTCTTCATACAAATTTTTTATTTTTGATCGGTTTGTCCTATGTAAGCTATAGGCTATAGTTGTCCGATCCGGACCAAACTTGGTGAGGATTGTTATAATGGTACAATACACATATTGTGTGAATTTGGTCTCTCTAGCTCTAGTCGTTTTCAAGTTATGGTGATGTGAAAATAGTTTTTTACAATTTGCGGGGGCGGTGGAAGCGTGGCAAGAATTAGAAATAAACTTGCACTGCGTACACTACAGACGGACTTTCATTCCAAATTTTTTGGCTCTAGCTCTTGTAGTTTAGAAGATCCAGGTGTTCATACAGACGGACGGACAGACGGACAGACAGACAGACGGACATCGCTATATCGTCTCGGCTGTTGATGCTGATCAAGAATATATATACTTTATGGGGTCGGAAAAGCCTCCTTTTACCTGTTACGCACATATCGCTTCAGACAAACCTAATAGACCCCTATACTCTTTTTTATAGTACGGGGTCTAAATATCACATCAAATCAAATATCGATGTTATCAACAACTGAATTAAAAATCGGTATATCGCTATAGATATAGACATAATGACCAAATATCGCATTCGATATCATATCGCAATTATAATTATTATTGTATTGAATATCGATATATGATTTATCGTATCGTATGCATACATGTGCGTGCATCGTCCGCGAGCAGCGCTGTCGCTACACAAGCAGCGAAAATGTTCGAAAATGCATTGACATTGCGTGCAATTGTTAACTTTGTTACGTGTCTAGCTCTTTTGTTTATTGTCCGATTTGTATGCAACTTTCATGATAGTTTGTGATACTTTGTCTTCAAACGAATTTGAAATTACAATACCGTACGATAAGTGCATATGCCTTAAAAATGGCATTGAAGTTTGAAAATAATTTCATTGTTGTGGAAAAATGACAATGCATTTATGCTGTCTCTAGCAACCTGTATACCAAAAATGGTACTCCTAAGTGCTATAGTTACTGAGATATTCGCTTAAAACATCAATATTTTCCTAGGTGACCATAGTTATTTACAATTGGCGGGGGCGGTAAGAGGCGTGGCAAAGATTTGAAATAAACTTGATCTGCTCGCGAAGCAGACGGACTTTCATTCTAAATTTGGTGGCTCTAGCTTTTGTAGTTTAAAAGATGCAGGTGTTCATACAGACGGACGGACGGACGGACAGATGGACAGACCGACATCGCTATATCGTCTCAGCTGTTGATGCTGATCAAGAATATATATACTTTATGGGGTCGGCCACGCCTCCTTCTGCCTGCTACGCACATTTCGCTTCAGACAAACCTAATAGACCCCTCTACTCTTTATTAGAGTGCGGGGTCTAAAAAAAAAAAAACAAGTAAGAAGGGCTACAGTCGATCTAGCCGACTGTAAAAGACCCTGTACGCATAGTATTTGCAATAAAACACTTTGAAACACAACAAACCGTTTGTAATAGGGATGCTAATCGCCAAGAAAATGCCGATATCTATAATAGTTAAAATTTCACATCAAATCAAGTATCGATATTATCAACAACTGAATTCAAATACGGTATATCCCTATAGATATAGACATAATGACCAAATATCACATTCGATATCATATCGCAATTAATATTACTATTGTATTGAATATCGTATCGTATGCATACATGTGCGTGCATCGTCCGCGAGCAGCGCTGTCGCTACACAAGCAGCGAAAATGTTCGAAAATGCATTGACATTGCGTGCAATTGTTAATTTTGTTACGTGTCTAGCTCTTTTGTTTATTGTCCGATTTGTATGCAACTTTCATGATAGTTTGTGATACTTTGTCTTCAAACGAATTTGAAATTACAATACCGTACGATAAGTGCATATGCCTTAAAAATGGCATTGAAGTTTGAAAATAATTTCATTGTTGTGGAAAAATGACAATGCATTTATGCTGTCTCTAGCAACCTGTATACCAAAAATGGTACTCCTAAGTGCTATAGTTACTGAGATATTCGCTTAAAACATCAATATTTTCCTAGGTGACCATAGTTTTTTACAATTGGCGGGGGCGGTAAGAGGCGTGGCAAAGATTTGAAATAAACTTGATCTGCTCGCGAAGCAGACGGACTTTCATTCTAAATTTGGTGGCTCTAGCTTTTGTAGTTTAAAAGATGCAGGTGTTCATACAGACGGACGGACGGACGGACAGATGGACAGACCGACATCGCTATATCGTCTCGGCTGTTGATGCTGATCAAGAATATATATACTTTATGGGGTCGGCCACGCCTCCTTCTGCCTGCTACGCACATTTCGCTTCAGACAAACCTAATAGACCCCTCTACTCTTTATTAGAGTGCGGGGGTCTAAAAAAAAAACAAGTAAGAAGGGCTACAGTCGATCTAGCCGACTGTAAAAGACCCTGTACGCATAGTATTTGCAATAAAACACTTTGAAACACAACAAACCGTTTGTAATAGGGATGCTAATCGCCAAGAAAATGCCGATATCTATAATAGTTAAAATTTCACATCAAATCAAGTATCGATATTATCAACAACTGAATTCAAATACGGTATATCCCTATAGATATAGACATAATGACCAAATATCACATTCGATATCATATCGCAATTAATATTACTATTGTATTGAATATCGTATCGTATGCACACATGTGCGTGCATCGTCCGCGAGCAGCGCTGTCGCTACACAAGCAGCGAAAACGTTCGCTCACATGTTTATATGCTTCTGTCTCGCTTGCACACATGCATTAACATTGCGTGCAATTGTTAACTTTGTTACGTGTCTAGCTCTTTTGTTTATTGTCCGATTTGTATGTAACTTTCAGGATAGTTTGTAATACTTTGTCTTCAAACAAATTTGAAACAACAATACCGTACGATAAGTGCATGTGCCTTAAAAATGGCATTGAAGTTTGAAAATTATTTCATTCGTGTGGAAAAACGGGGCGTGGCAGTCCAAAAATTTTAATGACAATCAACTTATGCTGTCTCTAGCAACCTGTATACCAACAAGTAAGAAAGGCCGTACTCCTTCTAGTGCGCGGTTTTCCATACAAATGAACAATCCTCGACCGATTAGTCCTATGGGAGTTATAGACTGCAGCTGCCCGATCAGGACCAAACTTGGTGAGGACAGTAACAATGGCATCATACACATAATGTGCTAGTTTGGTTGCAATCGCTCAACTGAATCTTCATGTCTCCATACAAATCACCAATTTTCGACCGATTTGTCCTATGGGAGCTATAGGCTATAGTTGTCCGATTCGTACCAAACTTGGTGACGACAGTAACAATGGCATCATACACATAATGTGCTAGTTTGGTTGCAATCGCTCAACTAAAACTTCATGTCTCCATACAAATCACCAATTTTCGACTGATTTGTCCTATGGGAGCTATAGGCTATAGTTGCCCGATCCGGACCAAACTTGGTGAGGATAGTTATAATGGCACCATATACATAATGTGTTAGTTTGGTTGCAATCGCTCAACTAAAACTTCATGTCTCCATACAAATCACCAATTTTCGATCGATTTGTCCTATGGGAGCTATAGGCTATAGTTTTCCGATCCGGACCAAATTTGGTGAGGATAGTTATATAAGTACCATACACATAATATGTGAATTTGGTCTCCCCAGCTCTAGTGGTTTTCAAGTTATGGTGATGTGAAAATAGTTTTTTACAATTTGCGGGGGCGGTAAGGGGCGTGGCAAAGATTTGAAATAAACTTGATCTGCTCGCGAAGCAGACGGACTTTCATTCCAAATTTGGTGGCTCCAGCTCTTGTAGTTTAAAAGATCTAGGTGATCATACAGACGGACGGACAGACGGACAGACGGTCAGACAGACAGACGGACAGACGGACATCGCTATATCGTCTCGGCTGTTGATGCTGATCAAGAATATATACACTTTATGGGGTCGGAAAAGCCTCCTTCTGCCTGTTACGCACATTTCGCTTCAGACAAACTTAATAGACCCCTATACTCTTTTTTAAAGTACGGGGTCTAAAAACGATTGATTAAAGTTTGTCTTTGTGCTGTATGAATTAATCACTAAAGTTAAATAACGCAAAGCGAAGTTTTGTTGTCACATAAATGCTGAAAGTGTATCAGCTGTTTATGAATACAAAGATTCTGTAATTAACAGAAAGGGCATCATCACATATATACATCACATACTATACCTCTCATAAATAAAACAAAATTTAGTAAAATAAATTAAAGCTAAATAAGATACATCCAAATGAGATCAAAATAAAATAAAAAGAATAAATAAAATTAAAATCCCTTACGTCTGAATTGCAATACAGTTAAAACACATTTTATAAATATTAACACCTCATTTGATTGTTAAAAATGCAAATTGTAGTTGAAGAATATCACTTGCGTTGCTTTATTAAAAAAAACAAGTAAGAAAGGCTACAGTCGAGAGAGTCGACTGTAAAAGACCCCGTACTCACAGAAGTGCGCATTTTCCATACAAAAAAGAAGAAAAACGGAGTGATTCACATTTTGTATACATACATATTTATATACAAAAGTATGTAAATATATACACAATTAAATGCACAATTTCCTTACTTGGCTAATTTTCAAAATAAGCCATGTCTTACAATTTGAAATTATTATTTTACAATTCTAAATTATTATTTTAAATTTAAATTGAAATAAAAAAAAACAACATTCACCTGACGGGAATATTTTTTTGTTATTTTGTTATATAACAAAAATTAATAAAAAGTCCCTCGAACACATGATCCCGGGCTAATATACAAGTGCGAAGTATTAGAACAGGCATCTATACTACTTAGACCACACTCCGCTTTGAAGTTTATGTAAATAATTAAAATTTAAAAAGTAAACAAATAGCATATTTTACTGACTGGATTCGAACCCGGGACCCCGGTCTTACAAACGAAGCGCGCATCTCTACTACCTAGACTACGCTCCTTATTTAAGTTGAAGTAGCTAAACGTAGAGTTAAATCTTTTATTGCAAGCAAGTGTAAACAAACAATTTATTCATAAAATTCAGCATTTTTGATTAATTTGTTTTATATGTTGTTGTTGTCCGATTTGGACCAAATTTGGTGAGTATACTTTTAATAATTATACACACATCCTGTGTGAGTTTGGTTGCGATCGGCCAGCTAACATTACATGTCTTCATACAAATTTTTTATTTTTGACCGATTTGTCCTATGGGAGCTATAGGCTATAGTTGTCCGATCCGAATCAAACTTGGTGAGGATAGTTATATTGGTACCATACACATAATGTGTGAATTTGGTCTCTCTAGCTCTAATCGTTTTCAAGTTATGGTGATGTGAAAAAAGTTTTTTACAATTTGCGGGGGCGGTAGGGGGCGTGGCAAAGATTTGAAATAAACTTAACCTGCCTGACATATAGACGGACTTTCATTCCAAAGTTGGCTGCTCTAGCTCTTGTAGTTTAGAAGATCCAGGTGTTCATACGGACGGACAGACAGACAGACAGACAGACAGACAGACGGACAGACGGACATCGCTATATCGACTCGGCTGTTGATGCTGATCAAGAATATATATACTTTATGGGGTCGGCCACGCCTTCTTCTGCCTGTTACGCACATTTCGCTTCAGACAAATTTAATAGACCCCTCTACTCTTTTTTAGAGTACGGGGTCTAAAAAAAATTTCAAGTTTCAATTTAAAAACTATGTGCGCACAATTTTTAGACCCCGTACTCTAAAAAAAGAGTAAAGGGGTCTATTAGATTTGTCTGAAGCGAAATGTGCGTAACAGGCAGAAGGAGGCTTTTCCGACCCCATAAAGTATATATATTCTTGATCAGCATCAACAGTCGAGACGATATAGCAATGTCCGTCTGTCCGTTTGAACACCTGGATCTTTTAAACTACAAAAGCTAGAGCCACCAAATTTACAATGAAAGTCCGTCTTTATGTCAGGCAGATCAAGTTTATTTCAAATCTTAGCCACGCCCCTTAACGCCCCCAAAAATTGTGAAAAATAGGAAAAAATTGATGTTTTAAGCGAATATCTCAGTAACTATAGCACTTAGGAGTATCATTTTTGGTATACAGGTTGCTAGAGACAGCATAAATGCATTGTCATTAAATTGACTGCCACGCCCCGTTTTTCCACAAGAATGATATAATTTTCAAACTTAAATGCCATTTTTAAGGCATATGCACTTATACTACGGTATTGTAATATTAAATTCGTTTGGAGACAACGTATCACAAACTATCCTGAAAGTTGCATACAAATCGGACAATAAACAAAAGAGCTAGACACGTAACAAAGTTAACAATTGCACGCAATGGTAATGCATGTGTGCAAGCGAGACAGAAGCATATAAACATGTGAGTGAACGTTTTTGCTGCATGTGCAGCGACAGCGCTGCTCGCGGCCGATGCACGCACATGTATGCATACGATACGATAAATCATATATCGATATTCAATACAATAGTAATTATAATTGCGATATGATATCGATTGTTGTTGTTCAGTTCTTGATAATATCGATATTTGATTTGATGTTTTATTTTAATTAATATCGATATCGGCATTTTCTTGGCGATTTGCATCCCTATTACAAACTGATGGTTTTGTTTCAAAGTGTTTTATTGCAAATACTATGAGTACGGGGTCTTTTACAGTCGGCTAGCTCGACTGTAGCCTTTTGTACTTGTTATACTCTCTGCAAGAGAGAGTATATTGGGTTTGTGAAAAGTATGTAACAGGCAGAAGGAGGCGTGGCAGACCCCAAAAAGTATATATATTCTTGATCAGCATCACAAGCCGAGTCGATATAGCCATGTCCGTCTGTCCGTCTGTCTGTCTGTCTGTCTGTCTGTCTGTCTGTCTGTCTGTCTGTCCGTCCGTATGAACAAACAGATTTCAGAGATGGTAAAAGCTACAAGTTTGAATTTAGTCACAATCGACTCGATATTAAGTCAGTCAATACAAGAATATTTTTTTTCTCGATGCCACGCCCCATTCGCCCACAATGAGCAAAAAACTAGACATACCTCGTAAAAAATTGTTGTTTTAGGCGAATATCTCAGTAACTGTGGCACTTAGGAACACCAAATTTGATATGTAGGTTCCTTAAGACGGCATATATGCATCGTTATTAAAAATTTTGGACTGCCACGCCCCCTTTTCCCATATATGTATATATGCATATGTTCTTATCTTACAGTATTGTTATTTCACATTCGTTTGAAGACAAAGTACATCAAACTATTCTGAAAGTTGCATATAAATCGGACAATAAACAAAAGAGCTAGACACGTAACAAAGTTTATAATTTAACGCCATTTCACTGCATGTGTGCAAGCGAGATAGAAACATACAAACATGTGAGCGAACGTTTTCGCTGCTTTCTAGCGGCAGCGCTGCCCGCGAATGCTGGCTGCGCCAACCAATTGAGTATGTAGTACATATACACACATACATATGTGCGTGCATACTTCTAATGTCAAATGTATACATACAAACAGAAGTTTTTGTTTCAACGTGTTTTGTTGCAAGTATCAATTGATATACCCGGATATCGATTTTATTAAGATGATCGGGAATAAAATGCAGAGAGTATTCTACGGTCGGGCGTGCTCGACTGTACTTTTCTTTCTTGTTTTTAAAGTAAGCCAAGTAAGGAAATTGTGCATTTAATTGTGTATATATTTACATACATTTGTATTATTATTTTAATTCAGATGACTTGGGAAATACAGAAAATTTTCATACAAATTCATATTTACAGCGTATTCTTACCCGATCGTCCCTATGGGAGCTATACGATATAGTTGTCCGATTTGAATGAAACTTAGTCAATATGTTTATATTATTGACAGATATATTCTGTGTGAGTTTCACTAAAATTGCTTGGCCCACGCAAAATTTATTCATATAAATTCATATTTGGAGCGTGTTTTTGACCAAATGTCCCTATGGGAGCTTGGTCAGTATATGTAGTCCCTAGACGTGTACTTTCTGTGTCAATTTGGTTTATATAGCATTACTAACAAAAAAGTTTTCTATACTAAAACATGCTATTTTTACCTGTTTTTACCTTTGTATGCACATAGAACGCCCTAAAGTGGGCGTGTCAAAAAACAAAAGCAAACTTGTACTGCTTGGGCATTTTATCTTTCGTTTGCGACCACTCGGGCCTTTCTAGCTTTTATAGTCTCTGAGATACTTTTGTTCACACAGACGGACAGACGGACAGACGGACGGACGGACAGACGGACAGACGGACAGACGGACATGGCTATATCGACTCGGCTAGTCATGCTGATCAAGAATATATATACTTTATGGGGTCTGCCATGTCTCCTTCTCCCTGTTACATACATTGCAACAAATACAATATACCCTTTTACTCTACGAGTAACGGGTATAAATACGAATTATAAATACTGACAATAATAGGGAAAATAAAGAAACTCGAATAGAAACAATATTATACACCTACAATCACAAAATTAAACATAACTCTACCGGACAAACACCAGCCTTCATACTACTTTACGCAGGAACACCATCCTACATCCACAGATATTAAAGGAAAATAAAATAAATAAACTTAATGAAAATCGTAAACATTATGTAATTAATACAGACTTTAGGCAAGCCCCGTTGACACGTTCCAAATCTAAAAATCCATTTAGAAAAACAGGTAAAATTGACCAATTGGACACCAAACACTATAATGAAAACAATAGAGGACAAAACGTTGTACATTATAAAAATAAATTTCAAATGAAAAAGAAAATTAACGATAGCAAATATTTACAGACTACAAGTCCTCCGCTACAACCGGATACCTAATATTCATCATGATGACATTACTTACTCTTACAACTGGAGGAATAATAGAAATTAATCCCATAGAAAATAACCATGGCTTTATCTTGTTCGAATCAGGCTCCATTCAAATACCAATAGAATTTCAAAATCACTGTTTTACAATCAATATCACACAAATTGATGAAACTTACGACAATTTACTAAAAGAAAGTAGACCATTTAATGACGTTCCACAATGAAAGTCCGTCTGTAGTGTACGCAGTGCAAGTTTATTTCAAATTTTTGCCACGCCCCCCACCGCCGCCGCAAATTGTAAAAAACTATTTTCACATCACCATAACTTGAAAACGACTAGAGCTAGAGAGACCAAATTCACACAATATGTGTATAGTACCATTATAACTATCCTCACCAAATTTGGTCCGGATCGGAAAACTATAGCCTATAGCTCCCATAGGACAAACCGATCAAAAATAAAAAATTTGTATGAAGACATGTAGTGTTGGTTGAGCGATCGCAACCAAACTCACAGAGGATGTGTATATAATTATTAAAAATATCCCCACCAAATTTGGTCCAAATCGGACAACAACAACATATAAAACAAATTAATCAAAAATGCTGAATTTTATGTACAAATTGTTTGTTTGCACTGCTTGCAATAGAAAAGTCTACGTTTACCTACACAAACTGCAGCAAGCAGTGTACTGTGTTAAATAAGCAATTATTGCATGTGAATGAAAATAATCCAACTGAATTATCAGCAGAGCGTGGTCTTATTGGTAGGGTCGCGGTTAATTATTTTGCAAATCCGCGTGGGTCCCAGGTTCGAGTCCAGCCAAAGTTAAATACAAATTTTTTAATTTTAACACAAATTGTAAACCTATTTTAAATAATAATAACGTTTATTTGTATTTAAAATGTATTTGCATAACATGGTATGCTATAAAAAAAGTAATACGAAAGTCCAAAACAATTCAGTAAACTCCCTTGCACGTACATACATTTATTAATGTGTATGTATATACCAGAGACCTGCAACGAGCATACAAATTTCAATCATACTCGAGTGTTTACTCGTGATCGTTTTGGTTCGAACAAATTTTATACTCGATCGTTTGTGTCCGAACCGCCAGCTTGATAATACTTGTTTTACTCGAGTATATACTCGAGTATTTTACCGTTAAACAACATGTTGCAAGCAAGGCACATAGAAACTTTTAATAATTTGTATGAATTCCTTTTATGTTTTAAGCGGAGGGGTACTATTTAAAATATGTATTCTTTTTATAAGTTTATGTATTTATTGAAATCAAACTTAGACAAATCTCAGGCTTGTTGCGCTTGCTATTAGTGTTGCTCTCTGAAATGTTTCCCGCCAGATCTAGCTTTTCCTTATGCGCGCATAATCAATGTATATATTGTTTTGATATTTAATATTTTTATAGTTAATATTTTTATTTATACATTTGTTAAATATTTTAGATCAAAAAATAGAATACAAAAACAATTTTTTTGTATTAATTTTCAATGAGATGTAGCTTTTTTTTTGGCCAGATCTAGCATTTTTTCAAACTCAAAAATGGCAGCACTACGAACGACACGCAACGCAAGCGAAACAGCGAACATGCTTGCTACTCGAGCGATTTGTACTTGAAAAGATTGCGTTGCGTCGCTTACTCGCTCGGTTGCAATCGAACGATCAGTAAACGATCGATGCGACTGACCGTTCTGATCGCGACCAAAATGTTCGAATCAAGTTCAAATCAGGTTTGAATCAGGTTCGAATCAGGTTCGAATCAAGTTCAAATCAGGTTCGAATCAGGTTCGAATCAGGTTCGAATCAGATTCGAATCATTCAGAAAACGGTCATCTGATCGTTGTGATTCGAACATTTTCGGACACCACGCTGAGCTGATCGTTACCCGATCGTTGTTTGAAATGTTCGAACATACTCGAGTATACGCGTTGCAGTTCTCTGGTATATACATTCATACACACATACATACATACATATCTTTGCTTATGCTTTGCACTTGTTCAACTGCTTTGAACTGCTTAACGTAGTTCAATTGAAGTAAGTTGTTCAGTTGATCGGCATTTAGCGCTCATTGGTACTTGTTCCGAACTGATTTTGGGACGCGCCAAAAATAAATTCTGTTACTATACAGATTCATGCAATGCTATTGAACGCAGATATAGTTTTAATTTTTACCATTTTGAATGAAAGATTTCAATTCTAATACATATTTATTTGTATAGTTGTTGTCTCGCATGATAACACATTTCAAAATGCACTCCCACCTTATATTAAATGTCAATGAGAATAATCAACGCCATTTGAAAGTAGAGCGTGGACCAATTGGTAGGGTTACGGTTCGTTCATTTGCAAATCGGCGTGGGTCGCAGGTTCGAGTCCCAGTCAAAGTTAATATATAAACTTTCTATTTTAATTATAAGCACTACTTTAAATAAATTATATTTCTTTTATTTTAAAACCTGTTCCCAAAACATTGAATAATAAGAAGAAGTATTTCGATATTTAAAACATTTACATACTTATATAAATACGGCTTATTTTTAAAATAAGCCAAGTAAGGAAATTGTGCATTTAATTGTGTATATATTTACATACATTTGTATATAAATATGTATGTATACAAAATGTGAATAAATCCGTTTTTCTTCTTTTTCGTATGGAAAATGCGCACTTCTGTGAGTACGGGGTCTTTTACAGTCGGCACGCTCGACTGTAGCCTTTCTTACTTTTTTTACCTTTTTTTTCCTTTTTTTTGCACATAGAACGCCCTAAAGTGGGCGTGTCAAAAAACAAAAGCAAAATTGTACTGCTTGGGCATTTTATCTTTCGTTTGCGACCACTCGGGCCTTTCTAGCTCTTATAGTCTCTGAGATCCTTTTGTTCACACAGACGGACAGACGGACAGACGGACGGACGGACAGGCGGACAGACGGACATGGCTATATCGACTCGGCTAGTCATGCTGATCAAGAATATATATACTTTATGGGGTCTGCCATGTCTCCTTCTCCCTGTTACATACATTCCAACGAATACAAAATACCCTTTTACTCTACGAGTAACGGGTATAACAAGCTCGTTGCATCTGTTTGCTGCTTTGATACCTTTGTAGAAAGATGATCTTCTAATTATTGTGCATACCTCTATTGACTCTTGTGTATTTCATCGTTTGAAATACCCTGCTAGATGGTCACTGTGCGTTTTTGTTTAATCTATTTTCAACAGAGGCTAAAATAGCTGCTTACATTTAAGTTCAAGTGATTGTTTAGTCAAGGTTGAATGGTGGTAGAAGAGTAAAAGTTGTGAATATAGGTTTTGTGGAGAACAAAACTATACCAATTAGAAACTTTACTATCATGTTTAGCTTTGCTATATAATAATCATTCGCGTGCACTTCCATAGCCCAGAAAATAGTTAATTCTTTCATATTTGGTTTGTCATAGTTAACACTACATTTAGTTAAGTCTCCATAAAAGGTCCAAAATCAGAAAATCTTAGTTAATGAAATATGTCAGTACAACATAGTCCATTAAACAATCCTTCCTCCTCTAGAATGAGTCAGGATATTTGTCGTATCTGTAAAGATACAATGACTGACACTCAGTCATGCTATATAACAGGATGCAATCACATTTTTCACAAGTTATGCATCGACAATCGGGGAGCATCTCAGACAGAGTGTACCGTTTGTAATCAATTATTAGAATCAGCCTTATTCAAATTAGTAGTAGGTAACTGCTCGCCTGCACCTTATAGAGCCTCTATCTCAACAGTAGTTGCTCAAAGGCCGATAACCAGAAATCTGGCGAAATCTCTTGAGCAAGCCGCTGCTATCCCGCCATTAGCTCGTAAAGAGCCTGAGCCTACTATCGTGAATATCTCATTGCCTGAGTCACTCGAAGTTAGCAATACTTCAAATCCTAGCGACGCCAGAATTCCACAAGCAGCTCCTAATAGAAGAAGAGGTCGTCCAACGCATCCTCCTAACCCTCGTAGAAACCATGAGCCCGATTATGCCCTGATTCAAAACATGATCGAGCAGAGTATGTCTCGTATGCTTGCAACCATGAATATTCGTCCGGCTCCTAGTCCTGAAGAGGTTTCTGTACCCGTAGCACCAAGTCGACCAGTTTCCTCATCGCTTCATTCGTTTGCATACCCTCGAAAAACTGCAGATATTATGCAGAAGTGGAATCTAACGTTCAGTGGATCGGTAGAAAGTCTTGGTGTAGAGGAGTTTGTTTATCGCGTGAAATCTCTAACTGACGAAACATTAGACAGCGATTTTAGTGCACTTTGTAAGCACATGCACGTACTGTTTAGTGGTAAAGCACGTGATTGGTATTGGAGATACCATAAGTCCGTCGACCATATCATTTGGTCAGATTTTTGTGCTGCACTCAGACAGCAGTATCGCGACTACCGGTCGGAGTTTGCAATGAAGGAGCAAATTCGTTCTCGCAAACAAAAAGTTGGGGAATCTTTCACTTCGTTTTATGACTCCGTTGCTTCTCTTATTGACAGATCCGCTGTCAAAATTGTTGAAGAAGAGCTGCTAGAGATTTTAAAAAATAATTTGCTTCCAGAACATAGGCATAAATTGTTATTTGAGCCTGTTCATTCGGTTGGGCATTTGCGAAGATTAGTTCAGATGAACGAGAATCTGATTGAGGAAGTGCGATCATCCACCGAGCGATCGTCGAAGCAAAAACCTCACATTTCTCGTCAGCAAGTGTATGCCCTGGAAGATGATAGCTCGGACACTGAGTCGAATATTTCAGTACGCACGCAAGATGAGATCGCTGCCATACGACAAGCCGGTCCACATGTTAAATGTTGGAACTGCGAAGAATTAGGACATTTTTGGGAAGACTGCCTATCAGATCGTCGTATATTCTGTTATGGTTGTGGTGCACCACAAGTTTATAAACCACAGTGTGTCCATTGTCAGCGTCGTCTAACGGAAAACCGACAGACGGGTGCAACCAACAAAACTCGGTTGCCCCCGAAAAAGTAGTTGCAATTAAAAAAAAAACTCCCAGTACGTCTTCTAATAAAGACTGTTCCGTTAAGAAGCCAACTGTTGCGAAAATTTCTAACTTTCCATCTTACGAGGAAAGATTGAAAACTTATTTTATAGCAAAAGAGAGAATTTTTAATGAAGAATCACATTTTCCTAAGAAAAGTTCTATTAGAATTAGAAACTATTATAAAGACATTAAAGATAAGCGTAATTTAGTAATTTCTTCTATCTTTGGTAAAAATAATGATTGGCGTAGCTACGCCACAGTCAAATTTTTGGAGTTTGAAGAGCAAGGTTTACTTGATACTGGAGCTAACGTGAGTTGCATTGGATCTACACTTGCAACGCAAGAATTTTCTAATTACTCGCAGCTTAAAGTAATATCATCCTCGGTTAGAACTGCCGATGGCAAGCCTCACGATGTTATTGGAGTGCTAAACGTTCTAATGTCATACAAAGGTCAACAAAAGCCCATTCAGCTTTACATAATTCCCTCCATCAAGCAACGGCTGATATTAGGGGTTGATTTCTGGCGAACGTTTTCACTTGCTCCGAATATCATAAACTCAGTCGAACCAGAGGCTGAGATAGACTCTCCTTCTGATCCAAATTCATACCCGTTAACAGATCTTCAGAAATCCCAGTTGCAGGTCGTGAAAAAACTGTTCCCGAATTGTTCTAACGGTCTCGGTCGAACAAGCATAATTCAACATCACATTGATGTAGGCGACGCTAGACCTGTTAAACAAAGATATTATCCGGTGAGTCCTGCCGTAGAAAAGCTCCTGTTTGCCGAAATGGATCGCATGTTGGATCTAGGAATAATAGAGCCATCTAATAGCGCTTGGAGCTCTCCTATGCGTTTGGTGGTAAAGCCCAACAAAGTTCGTCTTTGTTTAGATGCCCGCAAGCTCAATGAAGTAACAATAAAAGATGCGTATCCGCTCCCAAGCATCGATGGCATCTTTTCGCGATTGCCCAAGCCTGTGCTAATAACTAAGTTAGACTTGAAGGATGCTTATTGGCAGATTGAGCTAACGGAAGAATCCAAACACCTAACAGCATTTACGGTCCCTGGAAGGCCCTTATATCAGTTCAAGGTAATGCCTTTCGGTTTGTGCAATGCTCCCTCGACTATGTGTCGCTTGGTCGATAGCATTATTCCAGCTGACCTGCGCAATTGTGTTTTTGGTTATCTGGATGACCTATGCGTTGTGTCGGAAGAGTTTTCTACCCACCTAGCTGTTCTTGTTCGTTTGGCAGAAGAATTCAGAAAGGCTAATCTTACCTTAAATATTGACAAAAGTCATTTTTGTGTAACCAGCGTCAACTATCTAGGGTATGTTATTAGCAAAGATGGCATTCATACTGATCCAGATAAGATTTCTTGCATTCTTAACTGGCCAACCCCAAAAACTCTGAAACAAGTTCGTGGTTTTCTAGGAATCTGTGGATGGTACAGGCGATTCATTTCCAACTTTTCGGATGTTACCGGTCCTATTACAGAAGTTCTGTCCACAAAAAAATCGTTCGTTTGGACTGCAGAAGCACAAGAAGCTATGGATAGGCTTAAGATTATTCTAACCTCAGCACCGGTGCTACAGAATGCTGACTTTACGAAGAAATTTTATCTTCACTGCGATGCTAGCAATTTTGGAATTGGTGCTGTTCTCGTCCAGCTATCGGATGACAATGAAGAAACACCCATCGCGTTTATGTCGAAGAAGCTTAGTAGAGCCCAGAGAAACTATAGCGTAACTGAGCGCGAATGCCTAGCAGTGATTTTAGCTATTGAGAAATTCCGTTGCTACTTGGAGCTTCAAGAATTTGAGGTAGTTACAGATCACTCCAGTCTTTTGTGGTTAATGCGCCAGCAAAATGTTTCCGGCCGACTTGCTCGTTGGATATTTCGATTGCAGCAATATAATTTCTCATTTTCTCATCGTAAAGGAAAAGATCACGTCGTCCCGGACGTACTTTCACGTTTAACTGAAGGAGAATTGTCAGCCATTGAATCTGCTCCAGTTATTGATTTAGAGTCTTCAGCTTTTAAGGATTTAGAATATTGTAAGCTGCATGAAAGTTTTAAAGAAAATAAGGATCGTTTTCCAGACATTAAGCTAGTAGATCAGTATATTTACATACGCAGAGAACATGCTTCGGGTAACAAGGAGCAAGAGGAGAATTCCTGGAAACTTTGGGTGCCAGAAAGCATGAGAACGAAAGCTATTCACCAAGCTCATGACAGTCTCGTTTCCGCGCACGGTGGTATGCAGAAAACTATTGAAAAGCTGCGTCGACATTTGTTTTGGCCAGGCTTAGCAACGCAAGTACGTGAGTACGTACGAAATTGTCAGACATGCAAGGAGACCAAAGCTCCAAACTATACCCTCAGACCCCCTATGGGAGCTCAGAGTCCAACATCCCGACCCTTTCAGAGGTTATATATAGATTTGCTCGGTCCCTACCCTCGCAGTAAGGATGGTCATATTGGTCTTCTTATAGTATTAGACCATTTCAGCAAGTTTCATTGGTTGCATCCACTGAAAAAGTTTACTTCTGCGAAGATTCAGCACTTTCTTTTGACGCAAATTTTCCACTCTTTTGGCGTACCCGAAACTATCGTTAGCGATAATGGAACACAATTTAAGTCTAACGACTTTAATGCGTTTTTAACTGAGCTAGGAATACACCACATCTACACAGCCTTATACTCTCCACAGAGTAATGCAGCTGAACGAGTGAATCGTTCATTGCTAGCAGCTGTACGATCTTATATAACGAAGGATCAAACCGAATGGGACAAACATCTCACCAGTATATCCTGTGCCTTACGTTCAGCTTTGCATCAGTCTTTAGGATGCTCGCCTTATAAAGCTCTTTTTGGCTTAGATATGATCACGCATGGTTCTGACTATCGATTGCTCCAAAATTTACATTTGTTGAACGAGCCAGTAACATCTCTAGAAAGGTCAGATAATTTAGCCTTACTGCGCAAAGACATAGAACTTAATATACGCAAGGCATATGAGAGAAATGTCCAACAGTACAATTTGCGCGCAAAGCCCGTATCCTTTAAAGAAGGACAAGAGGTGTACAGACGTAATTTTGCACTTAGCAAATTTACGCAGAACTTTAATGCGAAATTGGGTCCACAATTCTTGAAGTGTAGGGTTCGAAAGAAAGTTGGTAACTGTTTTTATATTCTAGAGGATTTATCTGGGAGAGAAGTTGGTACTTTCCATGCCAAAGACATTCGTTACTAATTCCCTCTATTCCTCGGCCTTACGTTTGTCGGATTTTCGGGTGTTGTAATGGTCGAAGAAACTATTTTTTTGGAATTAACCGACGTTATTTGTTATCGCAGTTTGGGTTACGATATATTTATCGTATGCGATACAATTATACGTCGTTGAAATTAATTTTTAATTAATTGAAATGGAAATAGTTCGTTATTGGTATGATTTGAATAATTAATTGAATAGAACAAGTTTCGTTAAGTTTTATCGATATCATCTGCATAAAGCTTTTAAAACAGCTGTTTCGCTCTAAGCGAGCTTAAAGTGCATAAAGCTTTAGCTGAGTATGCTGCAACCCAGAGTTGCTGATCGATGCATTTTTTACAGCAGCTGTTAACAAAAAGAGCTTTCAAGCCGGAAGGTAGCTCCTGCATCAGGCTTCATTCTTTTTCCGTTTGAACTCTCACAGCGTGCCTGTAACGTGGTCCATCAGTGAAAAAAAATCCCTCAGATTGTGCAGCCGCCTTTGGCTATCAAAGCTACTGTCAATTCTGGAAAGTTCTCCTGCCCCAGAAGCCCCGGAAAGAATTGCTATACTCGCCGCCGCAGCTGCAGGGAAAACCCTCGCTGTCCAGCGCAGCCCTAGCAGCCACAGGAGAGCCTCCGTGGTTCCCAACGCAGTCGCTACTGGCCCCAGAAGCCTCTACTGCGCACCGCAGTCTCCACAGCAGCATCTGTTGCTCACGGAAACAGCATCTGCTCAGCTTTGCTGCCCACAGAAACCTATCCGGCCCACAGGAGCCTCTACTGCGCACCTAAGCCTCCACAGCAGCTTAATAGTTGATGCTTAGCAGATTTTGCGGCATATTATACTTTCAGTAGAACTGCAGGTAGGAATCGCCAAGAATCACAGGATGAGGTAGAAAATGGTGTTTTTGTGTGGGATTCGGAAAAACCAAAGTTTTCCCCTTTCCCAAAGGAGGGGGGTTTTTTTAGGAAGGCGGAGTCCACGGATAATTCGTTATAGGAAATATAATGTTAACCACAATAGGGAGAACTATTTCAGGGAATTAGTAATGCTGTATTATCCGTGGAGAAATGAACAAGAGGAGCTTATTAGGAGAAATTGCTATGAGGTTTGCAATCAGATGTAGGAGCTTATTGAGACAAATGGAAGAAAGTTTAATGTTTTAAATGATAGTGAACTAGAAGATGCTCTTAGTGGAGTATTAGATGAGAATCAGGAAGAAGAGTTAGGTAATTCAGATGAGCAGGAGAATGTTGATGATAGGTTTAGAGCATTAGGTGCAGCAGAAATAGATCCTCAACTTTACATTTTAAATATAGGAAATGACGATAATGCAGATGGGCCTAATAGCAACACTGTTCAGTTTGTTAAGTTGCCTGTTTTAATGACATCGTCATGTTTAGAGGAAATTGTATCGTCCCTAAACTTAAAACAGAAAACTTACCTGAACCATGTATTGCATAATTTTAAAATAGGCAAAAAGTTCTATGAATTTGTAGGTGGCGGAGCAGGTGTCGGCAAAAGCCGACTGATTTCGGTAATATATCAATCCCTTACAATTAGGTTTAATAATAGAAGAGGCTCAAATCCTGACTCTATTAAAATTCTTCTGTCCGATCCAACCGGGAAGGCTGCATTCGGAATAGGAGGTTGTACACTCCATTTAATGTTCAGTCTTCCTATTAATCAGTCCGATCGAATTGGGACCTTATCCGCAGACTTAGTTAATACGCTACATTCGAGATTGATTGATCTCAAATTACTCATTATTGACGAGATTTCAATGGAAGGAGCCAAAATGTTTGGCTTTATTAACATGAGGCTACAGCAAATTTTCAAAAGTAATCACTTTTTTGGAGGAATACCTGTCATCGTGTTCGGCGATTTCAAACAACTGAGGCCTGTGGGCGACAAGTTGATTTTTCAGCAACCCTCTATGCAAGCCTACAGTGAACTACATGGTACACTGTGGGAAAACAATCAAATAAGGTATGAATTTTTCGAGTTGACGGAAATAATGCGTCAACGAGATGACCAACCATTTGCTGTAGCCCTTAATAATATGGCATCCGCTCATATGACTAGCGCAGATATTGAGCTTATTAGATCAAGAGTTGTAAGGGAAGATATAATACCAGAAAATGCTATTCATCTTTTCCACTCCAACGCCGAGACAAATTCATACAACACTTTAAAACTGAATCGAATTGCGACCATTCAATATTGTTCAAGTGCTGAGGGTAGTAATTTAGGTGAGGCAAACAAGGCCTGCATTCTTGAATCTGTTAAAGGATTCAAAACATCTGAAACCCAGGGTTTGTGTAGTTCCCATTTATTAAAGACTACAGCAAAATATATGATGACTGTCAACATAGATACTTCAGATGGCTAAGTGAATGGAGCAACAGGAATACTTAGACAGATAGATTTAGATTCAAACAGTCATCCTATTCTTTTATGGGTAGATTTCCTTGAAATAGTAGGAAAATAATTACGATTAAAGTATAGAAATCTACACAATCCATTGTGGACCCCAATTGTCAAAACTGTTAGAAGTTTTCAGTATAGGAAAAATGAAAATGTCACTGTAGGTCGTACCTGCAGAAGGTATTACCATTTATAAAAGTCAGGGTGCAACCTTTATATGTAGGCTGTAGTAGAGTAGGCAATTTCAACCCTCCAAGGCCTCCTCATGGTCGAAATGTTGTTCAGGAAGAGTAAGAAAAATTACGCTCAATTAAGTTACTTAGTACTCATTTCGACTACTTAGTTAACAGTTGCAATTTTGAAATTATTTTCCATAATGTCCAGAGTCTGCACTGTCATCTTAAAAGTGTTCAGTGTGATAAGCTTATACATCATGCATCAATGCTTTGTTTTGTTGAAGGCTCGACCTTCCCAAATGAGACTTATGAAGTCCCAGGGTATAGGACTGCTGTACGTTTAGATTCTTTAAGTGAAGGTAGGACTCGATCACAAAGAGGCATTCTTGTTTTCGTCAAGAACGAACTTTTTGAGAATGTTAGTCTTTGTTCTACAGGTCGCAATATTGATGGTTCGCATGTATTCGAGTACGCAGTTTTAAAGTATAAGTCTATAGGTATTTCAATAATTTATAAGAGCCCCCATTACTCGTTACCTAAATTTAGAAGTGAATTTTAAGATTTATTTCAAGAGTATAGGGAAATTTTAGGTAGGGAATCAGTAATTTTAGGAGATTTTATTTTATGTTTACGCTCTCTTACTCAGGCTAGGGAAACATATGAAAGTTTAGTTAGGAAGGGATTTAGATCCCCTTTAGATTTGAAAATGTTCACAACATGTGACGGTACATACATTGATTGGGCATTTTTAAATGTGTCGCGTGGCCAAGCCAGTGCATTCACAACGCTATTTCCGTGAGCATTTCAGGTAGTCTGTAGATTGTTAGGTCGGGACTTTTTTTTCCGCGGGGGGAACATGGAAATTTGTTCTTAGACCCCGTACTCTAAAAAAGAGTAAAGGGGTCTATTAAGTTTGTCTGAAGCGAAATGTGCGTAACAGGCAGAAGGGGGCGTGGCCGACCCCATAAAGAATATATATTCTTGATCAGCATCAACAGTCCGTCCGTCCGTCCGTCTTTTAAACTACAAAAGCTAGAGCCACCGTCTGCTTCCAAGCAGATCAAGTTTATTTCAAATCTTTTTAATTTTTACCATTTTGAATGAAAGATTTCAATTCTAATACATATTTATTTGTATAGTTGTTGTCTCGCATGATAACACATTTTAAAAATGCACTCCCGCCTTATATTAAATGTCAATGAGAATAATCAACGCCATTTGAAATTAGAGCGTGGACCAATTGGTAGGGTTACGGTTCGTTCATTTGCAAATCGGCGTGGGTCGCAGGTTCGAGTCTCAGTCAAAGTTAATATATAAATTTTCTATTTTAATTATAAGCACTACTTTAAATAAATTATATTTCTTTTTATTTTAAAACCTGTTCCCAAAACATTGAATAATAAGAAGATGTATTTCGATATTTAAAACATTTACATACTTATATAAATACGGCTTATTTTTAAAATAAGCCAAGTAGGGAAATTGTGCATTTAATTGTGTATATATTTACATACATTTGTATATAAATATGTATGTATACAAAATGTGAACAAGAAAGAAAAGTACAGTCGAGCACGCCCGACCGTAGAATACTCTCTGCATTTTATTCCCGATCATCTTAATAAAATCGATATCCGGGTATATCAATTGATACTTGCAACAAAACACGTTGAAACAAAAACTTCTGTTTGTATGTATACATTTGACATTAGAAGTATGCACGCACATATGTATGTGTGTATATGTACTACATACTCAATTGGTTGGCGCAGCCAGCATTCGCGGGCAGCGCTGCCGCTAGAAAGCAGCGAAAACGTTCGCTCACATGTTTGTATGTTTCTATCTCGCTTGCACACATGCAGTGAAATGGCGTTAAATTATAAACTTTGTTACGTGTCTAGCTCTTTTGTTTATTGTCCGATTTATATGCAACTTTCAGAATAGTTTGATGTACTTTGTCTTCAAACGAATGTGAAATAACAATACTGTAAGATAAGAACATATGCATATATACATATATGGGAAAAGGGGGCGTGGCAGTCCAAAATTTTTAATAACGATGCATATATGCCGTCTTAAGGAACCTACATATCAAATTTGGTGTTCCTAAGTGCCACAGTTACTGAGATATTCGCCTAAAACATCAATTTTTTACGAGGTATGTCTAGTTTTTTGCTCATTGTGGGCGAATGGGGCGTGGCATCGAGAAAAAAAAATATTCTTGTATTGACTGACTTAATATCGAGTCGATTGTGACTAAATTCAAACTTGTAGCTTTTACCATCTCTAAAATCTGTTTGTTCATACGGACGGACAGACAGACAGACAGACAGACAGACGGACAGACGGACATGGCTATATCGACTCGGCTTGTGATGCTGATCAAGAATATATATACTTTTTGGGGTCTGCCACGCCTCCTTCTGCCTGTTACATACTTTTCACAAACCCAATATACTCTCTCTTGCAGAGAGTATAATAAATCTGTTTTTCTTCTTTTTCGTATGGAAAATGCGCACTTCTGTGAGTACGGGGTCTTTTACAGTCGGCTCGCTCGACTGTAGCCTTTCTTACTTGTTTTTTATGGTAAACCGCGAACTAGAATAAGTACGGGGTCTTTTACAGTCGGCACGGTCGACTGTAGCCTTTCTTACTTGTTTTTTATGATCTCTGCAAGAGACAGTATATTGGGTTTGTGAAAAGTATGTAACAGGGAGAAGGAGGCGTGGCAGACCCCTTAAAGTATATATATTCTTGATCAGCATCACAAGCCGAGTTGTCTGTCTGTCCGTCTGTCTGTCAGTCCGTATGAACAAACAGATTTCAGAGATGGTAAGAGCTAAAAGTTTGAATTTAGTCAGTATCGACTCGATATTCAGTGAGTCAATACAAGAACCTTATTTTTAGACCCCGTACTCTAAAAAAGAGTATAGGGGTCTATTAAGTTTGTCTGAAGCGAAATGTGCGTAACAGGCAGAAGGAGGCTTTTCCGACCCCATAAAGTATATATATTCTTGATCAGCATCAACAGCCGAGACGATATAGCGATGTCCGTCTGTCCGTCTGTCTGTCTGTCCGTCTGTCCGTCTGTCCGTCCGTCTGTATGATCACCTAGATCTTTTAAACTACAAGAGCTGGAGCCACCAAATTTGGAATGAAAGTCCGTCTGATTCGCGAGCAGATCAAGTTTATTTCAAATCTTTGCCACGCCCCTTACCGCCCCCGCAAATTGTAAAAAACTATTTTCACATCACCATAACTTGAAAACGACTAGAGCCAGGGAGACCAAATTCACATATTATGTGTATGGTACCTATCTAACTATCCTCACCAAATTTGGTCCGGATCGGACAACTATAGCCTATAGCTCCCATAGGACAAATCGGTCGAAAATTGGTGATTTGTATTGAGACATGAAGTTTTAGTTGAGCGATTGCAACCAAACTAACACATTATGTATATGGTGCCATTATAACTATTCTCACCAAGTTTGGTCCGGATCGGGCAACTATAGCCTATAGCTCCCATAGGACAAAACAGTCGAAAATTGGTGATTTGTATGGAGACATGAAGTTTTAGTTGAGCGATTGCAACCAAACTAGCACATTATGTGTATGATGCCATTGTTACTGTCGTCACCAAGTTTGGTACGAATCGGACAACTATAGCCTATAGCTTCCATAGGACAAATCGGTCGAAAATTGGTGATTTGTATGGAGACATGAAGTTTTTGTTGAGCGATTGCAACCAAACTAGCACATTATGTGTATGATGCCATTGTTACTGTCCTCACCAAGTTTGGTCCTGATCGGGCAGCTGCAGTCTATAACTCCCATAGGACTAATCGGTCGAGGATTGTTCATTTGTATGGAAAACCGCGCACTAGAAGGAGTACGGCCTTTCTTACTTGTTGGTATACAGGTTGCTAGAGACAGCATAAGTGGATTGTCATTAAAATTTTTGGACTGCCACGCCCCGTTTTTCCACACGAATGAAATAATTTTCAAACTTCAATGCCATTTTTAAGGCATATGCACTTATCATACGGTATTGTTATTTCAAATTTGTTTGAAGACAAAGTATTACAAACTATCCTGAAAGTTGCATACAAATCGGACAATAAACAAAAGAGCTAGACACGTAACAAAGTTAACAATTGCACGCAATGTTAATGCATGTGTGCAAGCGAGACAGAAGCATATAAACATGTGAGCGAACGTTTTCGCTGCTTGTGTAGCGACAGCGCTGCTCGCGGACGATGCACGCACATGTATGCATACGATACGATATTCAATACAATAGTAATAATAATTGCGATATGATATCGAATGTGATATTTGGTCATTATGTCTATATCTATAGGGATATACCGTATTTGAATTCAGTTGTTGATAATATCGATACTTGATTTGATGTGATATTTTAACTATTATACATTATTACAAACTGTTTGTTGTGTTTCAAAGTGTTTTATTGCAAATACTATGCGTACGGGGTCTTTTACAGTCGGCTAGATCGACTGTAGCCCTTCTTACTTGTTTTTCATACGACGCACCATTCGCCCACAATGAGCAAAAAACTAGACACACCTCGTAAAAAAATGATGTTTTAGGCGAGTATCTCAGTATCTCCTTTGGTGACAAAATATATCAAACTGTCCTGTAAGTTGCAGATAAGTCGGGCAATAAACACAAGAGCTATACACGAAACAAAGTTTATAATTGAACACAATGCAAATGCATGTGTGCGAGCGAGTATATATATTCTTGATTAGCATCAACAGCCGAGACGATATAGCAATGTCCGTCTGTCCGTCTGTCTGTCCGTCCGTCCGTATGAACACCTGGATCTTTTAAACTACAAGAGCTAGAGCAGCCAACTTTGGAATGAAAGTCCGTCTACATGTCAGGCAGGTTAAGTTTATTTTAAAGTTTTGCCACGCCCCCCACCGCCCCTGCAAATTGTAAATCTAGTGCGCATTTTCCCATACAAATCAACAATCTTCGACCGATTACTCCTATGCTAGTTATAGATTTGTCCGATCCTGGTCAAACTTGGTGAGGACAGTAACAATGGCATCATACACATAATGTGTTGGTTTGGTTGCAATCGCTCAATTAAAACTTCATGTCTCCATACAAATCACCAATTTTCGACCGATTTGTCCTATGGGAGCTATAGCCTATAGTTGTCCGATCCTGACCAAACTTGGTGAGGACAGTAACAATGGCATCATACACAAAATGTGTTGGTTTGGTTGCAATCGCTCAACTAAAACTTCATGTCTCCATACAAATCACCAATTTTCGACCGATTTGTCCTATGGGAGCTCTAGCCTATAGTTATCCGATCCGGACCAAACTTGGTGAGGATAGTTATGATGGTACCATACACACAATGTATTAGTTTGGTTGCAATCGCTCAATTAAAACTTCATGTCTTCATACAAATCACCAATTTTCGACCGATTCGTCCAATGGGACCCATAAGCTATAGTTCTCCGATCCGGACCAAACTTGGTGAGGATAGTTATAATGGTACCATATACATAATGTGTTAGTTTGGTTGCAATCGCTCAACTAAAACTTCATGTCTCCATACAAATCAACAATCTTCGACCGATTTGTCCTATGGGAGCTATAGCCTATAGTTGTCCGATCCTGACCAAACTTGGTGAGGACAGTAACAATGGCATCATACACATAATGTGTTAGTTTGGTTGCAATCGCTCAACTAAAACTTCATGTCTCCATACAAATCACCAATTTTCGACCGATTTGTCCTATGGGAGCTATAGCCTATAGTTGTCCGATCCGGATCAAACTTGGTGAGGATAGTCATTTTGGTCCCATATACATAATATGTGAATTTGGTCACTCTAGCTCTAATCGTTTTCAAGTTATGGTGATGTGAAAAAAGTTTTTTACAATTTACGGGCGCGGTAGAAGGCGTGGCAAAGATTTGAAATAAATTTGATCTGCTCGCGAAGCAGACGGACTTTTATTCCAAATTTGGTGGCTCTAGCTCTTGTAGTTTAGAAGATCCAGGTGTTCATACAGACGGACGGACAGACGGACATACAGACAGACGGACATCGCTATATCGTCTCGGCTGTTGATGCTGATCAAGAATATATATACTTTATGGGGTGGGCAACGCCTCCTTCTGCCTGTTACGCACATTTCGCGACAGACAGACAGACAGACAGACGGACAGACGGACATGGCTATATCGACTCGACTTGTGATGCTGATCAAGAATATATATACTTTATGGGGTCGGCCACGCCTCCTTCTGCCTGTTACATACTTTTTTTTCACAAACCCAATATACTCTCTCTTGCAGAGAGTATAAAAAGCCAATTTTAAATAACTTTGTGTTTAAATACAAAAACAATTGCACAGCCAAACATTTCTGTTTACTTATTTTTGCGCCTGTGAAATTGTTCTTGTAATTTTACGCCGTTGCTTGCGCTAACATTTTGTTTGTGTAGAATTTATCTCGCTGTTATCTTCGGGCTCTCTTCGTTATTTACGCTCTCGTCATCTAACGCGCTCTTTTATCTTGATTTCGGTGTTGGCCGGTAATTCTGTTTGTTTTCTCTTTTCGGTCGCCGCGTCCGCGCATAATTTGTTTTTGTGCACAATCTTTGTAAGTAAACATCAGTAGCTTGCAAATTAACCCTAGATTGCCTACTATTTTCATTTCCTACTAATTTTAGTTATATATATTTTTTAGACCCCGTACTCTAAACAAGAAAGGAAAGTACAGTCGAGCACGCCCGACCGGAGAATACTCTCTGCAATTTATTCCCGATCATTTTAATAAAGTCGGTATACTCGGATACAATTTGGTAATACTTAAAAATACTAAAAACAAGTAAGAAAGGCTACAGTCAAGCTAGCCGACTGTAAAAGACCCCGTACTCATAGTATTTGCAATAAAACACTTTGAAACAAAACAATCAGTTTGTAATAGGGATGCAAATCGCCAAGAAAATGCCGATATCGATATTAGTTAAAATATCACATCAAATCAAATATCGATATTATCAACAACTGAATTCAAATACGCTATAGATATGGACATAATGACCAAACATAGCATTCGAGATCATATCGCAATTATAATTAGTATCGTATTGAATATCGATATATGATTTATCGTATCGTATGCATACATGTGCATACATCGTCCGCGAGCAGCGCTGTCGCTACACAAGCAGCGAAAACGTTCGCTCACATGTTTATATGCTTCTGTCTCGCTTGCACACATGCATTGGCATTGCGTGCAATTGTTAATTTTGTTACGTGTCTAGCTCTTTTGTTTATTGTCCGATTTGTATGCAACTTTCAGGATAGTTTGTGATACTTTGTCTCCAAACGAATTTGAAATTACAATACCGTACGATAAGTGCAAATGCCTTAAAAATGGCATTGAAGTTTGAAAATTATTTCATTCGTGTGGGAAAACGGGCCGTGGCAGTCCAAAAATTTTAATGACAGTGCATTTATGCTGTCTCTAGCAACCTGTATACCAAAAACGGTACTCCTAAGTGCTATAGTTACTGAGATATTCGCTTAAAACATCAATTTTTTCTTAGGTGACCATAGTTTTTTACAATTTGCGGGGGCGGTAAGAGGCGTGGCAAAGATTTGAAATAAACTTGATCTGCCTGACATAATGACGGACTTTCATTCTAAATTTGGTGGCTCTAGCTTTTGTAGTTTAAAAGATCCAGGTGTTCATACGGACAGACGGACGGACGGACAGACGGACAGACAGACAGACGGACAGACGGACATGGCTATATCGTCTCGGCTGTTGATGCTGATCAAGAATATATATACTTTATGGGGTCGGCCACGCCTCCTTCTGCCTGTTACGCACATTTCGCTTCAGACAAACCTAATAGACCCCTCTACTCTTTTTTAGAGTACGGGGTCTAAAAACAATAAAACACGTTGAAACAAAAACAGCTGTTTGTATGTATGCACACACATACATATACGTCTGACGTTATATGTATGCACGCACATAAGTATGTGTGCAATGTTATACATACACAATTGGTTGGCACAGCCAGCATTCGCGGGCAGCGCTGCCGCTAGAAAGCAGCGAAAACGTTCGCTCACATGTTTGTATGTTTCTATCTCGCTTGCACACATGCAGTGAAATTGCGTTAAATTATAAACTTTGCTTCGTGTCTAGCTCTTTTTAGACCCCGTACTCTAAAAAAGAGTATGGGGGTCTATTAAGTTTGTCTGAAGCGAAATGTGCGTAACAGGCAGAAGGAGGCTTTTCCGACCCCATAAAGTATATATATTCTTGATCAGCACCAACAGCCGAGACGATATAGCGATGTCCGTCTGTCCGTCTGTCTGTCTGTCCGTCTGTCCGTCTGTCCGTCCGTCTGTATGATCACCTAGATCTTTTAAACTACAAGAGCTAGAGACACCAAATTTGGAATGAAAGTCCGTCTGCTTCGCGAGCAGATCAAGTTTATTTCAAATCTTTGCCACGCCCCTTACCGCCCCCGCAAATTGTAAAAAACTATTTTCACATCGCCATAACTTGAAAACGACTAGAGTTAGGGAGACCAAATTCACACATTATGTGTATGGTACCTATCTAACTATCCTCACCAAGTTTGATCCGGATCGGACAATTATAGCCTATAGCTCCCATAGGACAAATCGGCCGAAAATTCGTGATTTGTATGGAGGCATGAAGTTTTAGTTGAGCGATTGCAACCAAACTAACACATTATGTGTATGGTACCATTATAACTATCCTCACCAAGTTTGGTCCGGATCGGACAACTATAGCCTATAGCTCCCATAGGACAAATCGGTCGAAAATGGGTGATTTGTATGGAGACATGAAGTTTTAGTTGAGCGATTGCAACCAAACTAACACATTATGTGTATGGTACCATTATAACTAACCTCACCAAGTGTGGTCTGGATCGGGCAACTATAGCCCATAGCTCCCATAGGACAAATCGTTCGAAAACTACTTATTTGTATGGTAAAACGCGCACTAGAATGAGTACGGGGTCTTTTACAGTCGGTTCGCTCGACTGTAGCCTTTCTTACTTGTTTCACCTGGGCCAGACGGAGTCCCAGGCTGTGTGCTTAGAAACTGTGCTGACGGCCTTTTAAAGCCCCTGTATAAACTATTTACATTGTCTGTTGAATCATGCTGTTTCCCTGAAGTTTGGAAATCATCTTACATTATTCCTCTTCACAAACAAGTAAGAAAGGCTACAGTCTAGCGAGCCGACTGTAAAAGACCCCGTACTCCTTCTAGTGCGCGTTTTTCCATACAAATCAACAATCCTCGACCGATTAGTCCTATGGGAGTTATAGACTACAGCTGTCCGATCACGATCAAACTTGTTAAGGACAGTAACAATGGAATCATACACATAATGTGCTAGTTTGGTTGCAATCGCTCAAGTAAAACTTCGAGTCTCCATACAAATCACCAATTTTCGACCGATTTGTCCTATGGGAGCTATAGGCTATAGTTGTCCGATTCGGACCAAACTTGGTGAGGATAGTTTTAATGGTACCATACACATAATTTGTGAATTTGGTCTCTCTAGCTTTAATCGTTTTCAAGTTATGGTGATGTGAAAAAAGTTTTTTACAATATGCGTGGGCGGTTGGGGGCGTGGCAAAAATTTGAAATAAACTTAACCGGCCTGACATATAGACGGACTTTCATTCCAAATTTGGAAACTCTAGCTCTTGTAGTTTAGAAGATCCAGGTGTTCATACGGACGGACAGACAGACAGACAGACGGACAGACGGACAGACGGACATCGCTATATCGTCTCGGTTGTTTATGCTGATCAAGAATATATATTCTTTATGGGGTCCGCCACGCCTCCTTCTGCCTGTTACACACATTTCGCTTCAGACAGACTAAATAGACCCCTATAGTCTTTTTATACTCTCTGCAAGAGAGAGTATATTGGGATTGTGAAAAAAAAAGTATGTAACAGGCAGAAGGAGGCGTGGCAGCCCCATAAAGTATATATATTCTTGATCAGCATCACAAGCCGAGTCGATATAGCCATGTCCGTCTGTCCGTCTGTCTGTCTGTCCGTCTGTCTGTCCGTATGAACAAACAGATTTCAGAGATGGTAAGAGCTACAAGTTTGAATTTGGTCTCTATCGATTCGATAGTAAGTCAGTCAATACAAAAATGTTTTTTTTTTTCGATGCCACGCCCCATTCGCCCACAATGAGCAAAAAACTAGACACACCTCGTAAAAAATTGATGTTTTAGGCGAATATCTCAGTAACTATGGCACTTAGGAACACCAATTTTGGTATGTAGGTTCCTAGAGATAACGCAAATGCAATGCCTTTAAATGCCCAATGCCTTTTTGTGCTGGCACGCCCCCTTTTCGCACAAGAAATAAAATAATTTTCAAACTTCAATGCCGATTTTAAGGCAGATGTTTTTATCGTACAGTATTGTAATTTCAGATTCGTTTGGTGACAAAATATATCAAACTGTCCTGAAAGTTGCAGATAAATCGGACAATAAACAAGTAAGAAAGGCTACAGTCGAGCGAGCCGACTGTAAAAGACCCCGTACTCACAGAAGTGCGCATTTTCCATACGAAAAAGAAGAAAAACGGATTTATTCACATTTTGTATACATACATATTTATATACAAATGTATGTAAATATATACACAATTAAATGCACAATTTCCTTACTTGGCTTATTTTAAAAATAAGCCGTATTTATATAAGTATGTAAATGTTGTAAATATCGAAATACTTCTTCTTATTATTCAATGTTTTGGGAACAGGTTTTAAAATAAAAGAAATATAATTTATTTAAAGTAGTGCTTATAATTAAAATAGAAAATTTATATATTAACTTTGAATGGGACTCGAACCTGCGACCCACGCCGATTTGCAAATGAACGAACCGTAACCCTACCAATTGGTCCACGCTCTACTTTCAAATGGCGTTGATTATTCTCATTGACATTTAATATAAGGCGGGAGTGCATTTTAAAATGTGTTATCATGCGAGACAACAACTATACAAATAAATATGTATTAGAATTGAAATCTTTCATTCAAAATGGTAAAAATTAAAACTATATCTGCGTTCAGTAGCATTGCATGAATCTGTATAACTTACTTCAATTGAACTACGTTAAGCAGTTCAAAGCAGTTGAACAAGTGCAAAGCATAAGCAAAGATATGTATGTATGTATGTGTGTATGATTGTATATACATACACATTAATAAATGTATGTACGTGCAAGTGAGTTTACTGAATTGTTTTGGACTTTCGTATTACTTTTTTTATAGCATACCATGTTATGCAAATACATTTTAAATACAAATAAACGTTATTATTATTTAAAATAGGTTTACAATTTGTGTTAAAATTAAAAAATTTGTATTTAACTTTGGCTGGACTCGAACCTGGGACCCACGCGGATTTGCAAAATAATTAACCGCGACCCTACCAATAAGACCACGCTCTGCTAATAATTCAGTTGGATTATTTTCATTCACATGCAATAATTGCTTATTACTGCTATTACTGCTTGCTGCAGTTTGTGTAGGTAAACGTAGACTTTTCTATTGCAAGCAGTGCAAACAAACAATTTGTACATAAAATTCAGCATTTTTGATTAATTTGTTTTATATGTTGTTGTTGTCCGATTTGGACCAAATTTGGTGGGGATATTTTTAATAATTATATACACATCCTCTGTGAGTTTGGTTGCGATCGCTCAACCAACACTACATGTCTTCATACAAATTTTTTATTTTTGATCGGTTTGTCCTATGTGAGCTATAGGCTATAGTTGTCCGATCCGGACCAAACTTGGTGAGGATTGTTATAATGGTACTATACACATATTGTGTGAATTTGGTCTCTCTAGCTCTAGTCGTTTTCAAGTTATGGTGATGTGAAAATAGTTTTTTACAATTTGCGGCGGCGGTGGGGGGCGTGGCAAAAATTTGAAATAAACTTACACTGCGTACACTACAGACGGACTTTCATTCCAAATTTGGTGTCTCTAGCTCTTGTAGTTAAGAAGATC
>JAEIGM010000613.1:0-17196 GCA_018903735.1 Drosophila cardini
ACGTCTAAAATCCTCTAAGACCTCTAGAAACGCCAGAAAATGCAAAAACAAAAAATAAATGAAAAAATTTTAAATTGACGAAATCAAGATTATTTTGATGCAGAGTCGATATAAATGAAAATTATTGAATTAAATGGTATTCCGATTCAAAATCGGTTGAGTTTTGACAGAGATAGCTAAGATCAAGGCCCGAAATGTGAGGATTCGAAAATAACGTCTAAAATCCTCTAAGACCTCTAGAAACGCCAGAAAATGCAAAAACAAAAAATAAATGAAAAAATTTTAAATTGACGAAATCAAGATTATTTTGATGCAGAGTCGATATAAATGAAAATTATTGAATTAAATGGTATTCCGATTCAAAATCGGTTGAGTTTTGACAGAGATAGCTAAGATCAAGGCCCGAAATGTGAGGATTCGAAAATAACGTCTAAAATCCTCTAAGACCTCTAGAAACGCCAGAAAATGCAAAAACAATGGTCTAAAATCCTCGAAGACCTCTAGAAACGCCAGAAAATGCAAAAACAAAAATAAATGAAAAAATTTTAAATTGACGAAATCAAGATTATTTTGATGCAGAGTCGATATAAATGAAAATTATTGAAATAAATGGTATTCCGATTCAAAATCTGTTGAGTTTTGACAGAGATAGCTAAGATCAAGGCCCGAAATGTGAGGATTCGAAAATAACGTCTAAAATCCTCTAAGACCTCTAGAAACGCCAGAAAATGCAAAAACAAAAAATAAATGAAAAAATTTTAAATTGACGAAATCAAGATTATTTTGATGCAGAGTCGATATAAATGAAAATTATTGAATTAAACGGTATTCTGATTCAAAATCGGTTGAGTTTTGACAGAGATAGCTAAGATCAAGGCCCGAAATGTGAGGATTCGAAAATAACGTCTAAAATCCTCTAAGACCTCTAGAAACGCCAGAAAATGCAAAAACAAAAAATAAATGAAAAAATTTTAAATTGACGAAATCAAGATTATTTTGATGCAGAGTCGATATAAATGAAAATTATTGAATTAAATGGTATTCCGATTCAAAATCGGTTGAGTTTTGACAGAGATAGCTAAGATCAAGGCCCGAAATGTGAGGATTCGAAAATAACGTCTAAAATCCTCTAAGACCTCTAGAAACGCCAGAAAATGCAAAAACAAAAAATAAATGAAAAAATTTTAAATTGACGAAATCAAGATTATTTTGATGCAGAGTCGATATAAATGAAAATTATTGAAATAAATGGTATTCCGATTCAAAATCGGTTGAGTTTTGACAGAGATAGCTAAGATCAAGGCCTGAAATGTGAGGATTCGAAAATAACGTCTAAAATCCTCTAAGACCTCTAGAAACGCCAGAAAATGCAAAAACAAAAAATAAATGAAAAAATTTTAAATTGACGAAATCAAGATTATTTTGATGCAGAGTCGATATAAATGAAAATTATTGAATTAAATGGTATTCCGATTCAAAATCGGTTGAGTTTTGACAGAGATAGCTAAGATCAAGGCCCGAAATGTGAGGATTCGAAAATAACGTCTAAAATCCTCTAAGACCTCTAGAAACGCCAGAAAATGCAAAAACAAAAAATAAATGAAAAAATTTTAAATTGACGAAATCAAGATTATTTTGATGCAGAGTCGATATAAATGAAAATTATTGAATTAAATGGTATTCCGATTCAAAATCGGTTGAGTTTTGACAGAGATAGCTAAGATCAAGGCCCGAAATGTGAGGATTCGAAAATAACGTCTAAAATCCTCTAAGACCTCTAGAAACGCCAGAAAATGCAAAAACAAAAAATAAATGAAAAAATTTTAAATTGACGAAATCAAGATTATTTTGATGCAGAGTCGATATAAATGAAAATTATTGAATTAAACGGTATTCTGATTCAAAATCGGTTGAGTTTTGACAGAGATAGCTAAGATCAAGGCCCGAAATGTGAGGATTCGAAAATAACGTCTAAAATCCTCTAAGACCTCTAGAAACGCCAGAAAATGCAAAAACAAAAAATAAATGAAAAAATTTTAAATTGACGAAATCAAGATTATTTTGATGCAGAGTCGATATAAATGAAAATTATTGAATTAAATGGTATTCCGATTCAAAATCGGTTGAGTTTTGACAGAGATAGCTAAGATCAAGGCCCGAAATGTGAGGATTCGAAAATAACGTCTAAAATCCTCTAAGACCTCTAGAAACGCCAGAAAATGCAAAAACAAAAAATAAATGAAAAAATTTTAAATTGACGAAATCAAGATTATTTTGATGCAGAGTCGATATAAATGAAAATTATTGAATTAAATGGTATTCCGATTCAAAATCGGTTGAGTTTTGACAGAGATAGCTAAGATCAAGGCCCGAAATGTGAGGATTCGAAAATAACGTCTAAAATCCTCTAAGACCTCTAGAAACGCCAGAAAATGCAAAAACAAAAAATAAATGAAAAAATTTTAAATTGACGAAATCAAGATTATTTTGATGCAGAGTCGATATAAATGAAAATTATTGAATTAAATGGTATTCCGATTCAAAATCGGTTGAGTTTTGACAGAGATAGCTAAGATCAAGGCCCGAAATGTGAGGATTCGAAAATAACGTCTAAAATCCTCTAAGACCTCTAGAAACGCCAGAAAATGCAAAAACAAAAAATAAATGAAAAAATTTTAAATTGACGAAATCAAGATTATTTTGATGCAGAG
The DNA here is from genome assembly GCA_018903735.1 of Drosophila cardini. Lineage (NCBI taxonomy): Eukaryota > Metazoa > Arthropoda > Insecta > Diptera > Drosophilidae > Drosophila > Drosophila cardini. Next base: position 2,712 of record JAEIGM010000613.1, read on the forward strand.
TCGATATAAATGAAAATTATTGAATTAAATGGTATTCCGATTCAAAATCGGTTGAGTTTTGACAGAGATAGCTAAGATCAAGGCCCGAAATGTGAGGATTCGAAAATAACGTCTAAAATCCTCTAAGACCTCTAGAAACGCCAGAAAATGCAAAAAAAAAAAATAAATGAAAAAATTTTAAATTGACGAAATCAAGATTATTTTGATGCAGAGTCGATATAAATGAAAATTATTGAATTAAATGGTATTCCGATTCAAAATCGGTTGAGTTTTGACAGAGATAGCTAAGATCAAGGCCCGAAATGTGAGGATTCGAAAATAACGTCTAAAATCCTCTAAGACCTCTAGAAACGCCAGAAAATGCAAAAACAAAAAATAAATGAAAAAATTTTAAATTGACGAAATCAAGATTATTTTGATGCAGAGTCGATATAAATGAAAATTATTGAATTAAATGGTATTCCGATTCAAAATCGGTTGAGTTTTGACAGAGATAGCTAAGATCAAGGCCCGAAATGTGAGGATTCGAAAATAACGTCTAAAATCCTCTAAGACCTCTAGAAACGCCAGAAAATGCAAAAACAAAAAATAAATGAAAAAATTTTAAATTGACGAAATCAAGATTATTTTGATGCAGAGTCGATATAAATGAAAATTATTGAATTAAATGGTATTCCGATTCAAAATCGGTTGAGTTTTGACAGAGATAGCTAAGATCAAGGCCCGAAATGTGAGGATTCGAAAATAACGTCTAAAATCCTCTAAGACCTCTAGAAACGCCAGAAAATGCAAAAACAAAAAATAAATGAAAAAATTTTAAATTGACGAAATCAAGATTATTTTGATGCAGAGTCGATATAAATGAAAATTATTGAATTAAATGGTATTCCGATTCAAAATCGGTTGAGTTTTGACAGAGATAGCTAAGATCAAGGCCCGAAATGTGAGGATTCGAAAATAACGTCTAAAATCCTCTAAGACCTCTAGAAACGCCAGAAAATGCAAAAACAAAAAATAAATGAAAAAATTTTAAATTGACGAAATCAAGATTATTTTGATGCAGAGTCGATATAAATGAAAATTATTGAATTAAATGGTATTCCGATTCAAAATCGGTTGAGTTTTGACAGAGATAGCTAAGATCAAGGCCCGAAATGTGAGGATTCGAAAATAACGTCTAAAATCCTCTAAGACCTCTAGAAACGCCAGAAAATGCAAAAACAAAAAATAAATGAAAAAATTTTAAATTGACGAAATCAAGATTATTTTGATGCAGAGTCGATATAAATGAAAATTATTGAATTAAATGGTATTCCGATTCAAAATCGGTTGAGTTTTGACAGAGATAGCTAAGATCAAGGCCCGAAATGTGAGGATTCGAAAATAACGTCTAAAATCCTCGAAGACCTCTAGAAACGCCAGAAAATGCAAAAACAAAAAATAAATGAAAAAATTTTAAATTGACGAAATCAAGATTATTTTGATGCAGAGTCGATATAAATGAAAATTATTGAAATAAATGGTATTCCGATTCAAAATCTGTTGAGTTTTGACAGAGATAGCCAAGATCAAGGCCCGAAATGTGAGGATTCGAAAATAACGTCTAAAATCCTCTAAGACCTCTAGAAACGCCAGAAAATGCAAAAACAAAAAATAAATGAAAAAATTTTAAATTGACGAAATCAAGATTATTTTGATGCAGAGTCGATATAAATGAAAATTATTGAATTAAACGGTATTCTGATTCAAAATCGGTTGAGTTTTGACAGAGATAGCTAAGATCAAGGCCTGAAATGTGAGGATTCGAAAATAACGTCTAAAATCCTCTAAGACCTCTAGAAACGCCAGAAAATGCAAAAACAAAAAATAAATGAAAAAATTTTAAATTGACGAAATCAAGATTATTTTGATGCAGAGTCGATATAAATGAAAATTATTGAATTAAATGGTATTCCGATTCAAAATCGGTTGAGTTTTGACAGAGATAGCTAAGATCAAGGCCCGAAATGTGAGGATTCGAAAATAACGTCTAAAATCCTCTAAGACCTCTAGAAACGCCAGAAAATGCAAAAACAAAAAATAAATGAAAAAATTTTAAATTGACGAAATCAAGATTATTTTGATGCAGAGTCGATATAAATGAAAATTATTGAATTAAATGGTATTCCGATTCAAAATCGGTTGAGTTTTGACAGAGATAGCTAAGATCAAGGCCCGAAATGTGAGGATTCGAAAATAACGTCTAAAATCCTCTAAGACCTCTAGAAACGCCAGAAAATGCAAAAACAAAAAATAAATGAAAAAATTTTAAATTGACGAAATCAAGATTATTTTGATGCAGAGTCGATATAAATGAAAATTATTGAATTAAATGGTATTCCGATTCAAAATCGGTTGAGTTTTGACAGAGATAGCTAAGATCAAGGCCCGAAATGTGAGGATTCGAAAATAACGTCTAAAATCCTCTAAGACCTCTAGAAACGCCAGAAAATGCAAAAACAAAAAATAAATGAAAAAATTTTAAATTGACGAAATCAAGATTATTTTGATGCAGAGTCGATATAAATGAAAATTATTGAATTAAACGGTATTCCGATTCAAAATCGGTTGAGTTTTGACAGAGATAGCTAAGATCAAGGCCCGAAATGTGAGGATTCGAAAATAACGTCTAAAATCCTCTAAGACCTCTAGAAACGCCAGAAAATGCAAAAACAAAAAATAAATGAAAAAATTTTAAATTGACGAAATCAAGATTATTTTGATGCAGAGTCGATATAAATGAAAATTATTGAATTAAATGGTATTCCGATTCAAAATCGGTTGAGTTTTGACAGAGATAGCTAAAATCAAGGCCCGAAATGTGAGGATTCGAAAATAACGTCTAAAATCCTCGAAGACCTCTAGAAACGCCAGAAAATGCAAAAACAAAAAATAAATGAAAAAATTTTAAATTGACGAAATCAAGATTATTTTGATGCAGAGTCGATATAAATGAAAATTATTGAAATAAATGGTATTCCGATTCAAAATCGGTTGAGTTTTGACAGAGATAGCTAAGATCAAGGCCCGAAATGTGAGGATTCGAAAATAACGTCTAAAATCCTCTAAGACCTCTAGAAACGCCAGAAAATGCAAAAACAAAAAATAAATGAAAAAATTTTAAATTGACGAAATCAAGATTATTTTGATGCAGAGTCGATATAAATGAAAATTATTGAATTAAATGGTATTCCGATTCAAAATCGGTTGAGTTTTGACAGAGATAGCTAAGATCAAGGCCCGAAATGTGAGGATTCGAAAATAACGTCTAAAATCCTCTAAGACCTCTAGAAACGCCAGAAAATGCAAAAACAAAAAATAAATGAAAAAATTTTAAATTGACGAAATCAAGATTATTTTGATGCAGAGTCGATATAAATGAAAATTATTGAATTAAATGGTATTCCGATTCAAAATCGGTTGAGTTTTGACAGAGATAGCTAAGATCAAGGCCCGAAATGTGAGGATTCGAAAATAACGTCTAAAATCCTCTAAGACCTCTAGAAACGCCAGAAAATGCAAAAACAAAAAATAAATGAAAAAATTTTAAATTGACGAAATCAAGATTATTTTGATGCAGAGTCGATATAAATGAAAATTATTGAATTAAATGGTATTCCGATTCAAAATCGGTTGAGTTTTGACAGAGATAGCTAAGATCAAGGCCCGAAATGTGAGGATTCGAAAATAACGTCTAAAATCCTCTAAGACCTCTAGAAACGCCAGAAAATGCAAAAACAAAAAATAAATGAAAAAATTTTAAATTGACGAAATCAAGATTATTTTGATGCAGAGTCGATATAAATGAAAATTATTGAATTAAATGGTATTCCGATTCAAAATCGGTTGAGTTTTGACAGAGATAGCTAAGATCAAGGCCCGAAATGTGAGGATTCGAAAATAACGTCTAAAATCCTCTAAGACCTCTAGAAACGCCAGAAAATGCAAAAACAAAAAATAAATGAAAAAATTTTAAATTGACGAAATCAAGATTATTTTGATGCAGAGTCGATATAAATGAAAATTATTGAATTAAATGGTATTCCGATTCAAAATCGGTTGAGTTTTGACAGAGATAGCTAAGATCAAGGCCCGAAATGTGAGGATTCGAAAATAACGTCTAAAATCCTCTAAGACCTCTAGAAACGCCAGAAAATGCAAAAACAAAAAATAAATGAAAAAATTTTAAATTGACGAAATCAAGATTATTTTGATGCAGAGTCGATATAAATGAAAATTATTGAATTAAATGGTATTCCGATTCAAAATCGGTTGAGTTTTGACAGAGATAGCTAAGATCAAGGCCCGAAATGTGAGGATTCGAAAATAACGTCTAAAATCCTCTAAGACCTCTAGAAACGCCAGAAAATGCAAAAACAAAAAATAAATGAAAAAATTTTAAATTGACGAAATCAAGATTATTTTGATGCAGAGTCGATATAAATGAAAATTATTGAATTAAATGGTATTCCGATTCAAAATCGGTTGAGTTTTGACAGAGATAGCTAAGATCAAGGCCCGAAATGTGAGGATTCGAAAATAACGTCTAAAATCCTCTAAGACCTCTAGAAACGCCAGAAAATGCAAAAACAAAAAATAAATGAAAAAATTTTAAATTGACGAAATCAAGATTATTTTGATGCAGAGTCGATATAAATGAAAATTATTGAATTAAATGGTATTCCGATTCAAAATCGGTTGAGTTTTGACAGAGATAGCTAAGATCAAGGCCCGAAATGTGAGGATTCGAAAATAACGTCTAAAATCCTCTAAGACCTCTAGAAACGCCAGAAAATGCAAAAACAAAAAATAAATGAAAAAATTTTAAATTGACGAAATCAAGATTATTTTGATGCAGAGTCGATATAAATGAAAATTATTGAATTAAATGGTATTCCGATTCAAAATCGGTTGAGTTTTGACAGAGATAGCTAAGATCAAGGCCCGAAATGTGAGGATTCGAAAATAACGTCTAAAATCCTCTAAGACCTCTAGAAACGCCAGAAAATGCAAAAACAAAAAATAAATGAAAAAATTTTAAATTGACGAAATCAAGATTATTTTGATGCAGAGTCGATATAAATGAAAATTATTGAATTAAATGGTATTCCGATTCAAAATCGGTTGAGTTTTGACAGAGATAGCTAAGATCAAGGCCCGAAATGTGAGGATTCGAAAATAACGTCTAAAATCCTCTAAGACCTCTAGAAACGCCAGAAAATGCAAAAACAAAAAATAAATGAAAAAATTTTAAATTGACGAAATCAAGATTATTTTGATGCAGAGTCGATATAAATGAAAATTATTGAATTAAATGGTATTCCGATTCAAAATCGGTTGAGTTTTGACAGAGATAGCTAAGATCAAGGCCCGAAATGTGAGGATTCGAAAATAACGTCTAAAATCCTCTAAGACCTCTAGAAACGCCAGAAAATGCAAAAACAAAAAATAAATGAAAAAATTTTAAATTGACGAAATCAAGATTATTTTGATGCAGAGTCGATATAAATGAAAATTATTGAATTAAATGGTATTCCGATTCAAAATCGGTTGAGTTTTGACAGAGATAGCTAAGATCAAGGCCCGAAATGTGAGGATTCGAAAATAACGTCTAAAATCCTCTAAGACCTCTAGAAACGCCAGAAAATGCAAAAACAAAAAATAAATGAAAAAATTTTAAATTGACGAAATCAAGATTATTTTGATGCAGAGTCGATATAAATGAAAATTATTGAATTAAATGGTATTCCGATTCAAAATCGGTTGAGTTTTGACAGAGATAGCTAAGATCAAGGCCCGAAATGTGAGGATTCGAAAATAACGTCTAAAATCCTCTAAGACCTCTAGAAACGCCAGAAAATGCAAAAACAAAAAATAAATGAAAAAATTTTAAATTGACGAAATCAAGATTATTTTGATGCAGAGTCGATATAAATGAAAATTATTGAATTAAATGGTATTCCGATTCAAAATCGGTTGAGTTTTGACAGAGATAGCTAAGATCAAGGCCCGAAATGTGAGGATTCGAAAATAACGTCTAAAATCCTCTAAGACCTCTAGAAACGCCAGAAAATGCAAAAACAAAAAATAAATGAAAAAATTTTAAATTGACGAAATCAAGATTATTTTGATGCAGAGTCGATATAAATGAAAATTATTGAATTAAATGGTATTCCGATTCAAAATCGGTTGAGTTTTGACAGAGATAGCTAAGATCAAGGCCCGAAATGTGAGGATTCGAAAATAACGTCTAAAATCCTCTAAGACCTCTAGAAACGCCAGAAAATGCAAAAACAAAAAATAAATGAAAAAATTTTAAATTGACGAAATCAAGATTATTTTGATGCAGAGTCGATATAAATGAAAATTATTGAATTAAATGGTATTCCGATTCAAAATCGGTTGAGTTTTGACAGAGATAGCTAAGATCAAGGCCCGAAATGTGAGGATTCGAAAATAACGTCTAAAATCCTCTAAGACCTCTAGAAACGCCAGAAAATGCAAAAACAAAAAAATAAATGAAAAAATTTTAAATTGACGAAATCAAGATTATTTTGATGCAGAGTCGATATAAATGAAAATTATTGAATTAAATGGTATTCCGATTCAAAATCGGTTGAGTTTTGACAGAGATAGCTAAGATCAAGGCCCGAAATGTGAGGATTCGAAAATAACGTCTAAAATCCTCTAAGACCTCTAGAAACGCCAGAAAATGCAAAAACAAAAAATAAATGAAAAAATTTTAAATTGACGAAATCAAGATTATTTTGATGCAGAGTCGATATAAATGAAAATTATTGAATTAAATGGTATTCCGATTCAAAATCGGTTGAGTTTTGACAGAGATAGCTAAGATCAAGGCCTGAAATGTGAGGATTCGAAAATAACGTCTAAAATCCTCTAAGACCTCTAGAAACGCCAGAAAATGCAAAAACAAAAAATAAATGAAAAAATTTTAAATTGACGAAATCAAGATTATTTTGATGCAGAGTCGATATAAATGAAAATTATTGAATTAAATGGTATTCCGATTCAAAATCGGTTGAGTTTTGACAGAGATAGCTAAGATCAAGGCCCGAAATGTGAGGATTCGAAAATAACGTCTAAAATCCTCTAAGACCTCTAGAAACGCCAGAAAATGCAAAAACAAAAAATAAATGAAAAAATTTTAAATTGACGAAATCAAGATTATTTTGATGCAGAGTCGATATAAATGAAAATTATTGAATTAAATGGTATTCCGATTCAAAATCGGTTGAGTTTTGACAGAGATAGCTAAGATCAAGGCCCGAAATGTGAGGATTCGAAAATAACGTCTAAAATCCTCTAAGACCTCTAGAAACGCCAGAAAATGCAAAAACAAAAAAATAAATGAAAAAAAAATCCTCGAAGACCTCTAGAAACGCCAGAAAATGCAAAAACAAAAATAAATGAAAAAATTTTAAATTGACGAAATCAAGATTATTTTGATGCAGAGTCGATATAAATGAAAATTATTGAAATAAATGGTATTCCGATTCAAAATCTGTTGAGTTTTGACAGAGATAGCCAAGATCAAGGCCCGAAATGTGAGGATTCGAAAATAACGTCTAAAATCCTCTAAGACCTCTAGAAACGCCAGAAAATGCAAAAACAAAAAATAAATGAAAAAATTTTAAATTGACGAAATCAAGATTATTTTGATGCAGAGTCGATATAAATGAAAATTATTGAATTAAACGGTATTCTGATTCAAAATCGGTTGAGCTTTGACAGAGATAGCTAAGATCAAGGCCTGAAATGTGAGGATTCGAAAATAACGTCTAAAATCGTCTAAGACCTCTAGAAACGCCAGAAAATGCAAAAACAAAAAATAAATGAAAAAATTTTAAATTGACGAAATCAAGATTATTTTGATGCAGAGTCGATATAAATGAAAATTATTGAATTAAATGGTATTCCGATTCAAAATCGGTTGAGTTTTGACAGAGATAGCTAAGATCAAGGCCCGAAATGTGAGGATTCGAAAATAACGTCTAAAATCCTCTAAGACCTCTAGAAACGCCAGAAAATGCAAAAACAAAAAATAAATGAAAAAATTTTAAATTGACGAAATCAAGATTATTTTGATGCAGAGTCGATATAAATGAAAATTATTGAATTAAATGGTATTCCGATTCAAAATCGGTTGAGTTTTGACAGAGATAGCTAAGATCAAGGCCCGAAATGTGAGGATTCGAAAATAACGTCTAAAATCCTCTAAGACCTCTAGAAACGCCAGAAAATGCAAAAACAAAAAATAAATGAAAAAATTTTAAATTGACGAAATCAAGATTATTTTGATGCAGAGTCGATATAAATGAAAATTATTGAATTAAATGGTATTCCGATTCAAAATCGGTTGAGTTTTGACAGAGATAGCTAAGATCAAGGCCCGAAATGTGAGGATTCGAAAATAACGTCTAAAATCCTCTAAGACCTCTAGAAACGCCAGAAAATGCAAAAACAAAAAATAAATGAAAAAATTTTAAATTGACGAAATCAAGATTATTTTGATGCAGAGTCGATATAAATGAAAATTATTGAATTAAATGGTATTCCGATTCAAAATCGGTTGAGTTTTGACAGAGATAGCTAAGATCAAGGCCCGAAATGTGAGGATTCGAAAATAACGTCTAAAATCCTCTAAGACCTCTAGAAACGCCAGAAAATGCAAAAACAAAAAATAAATGAAAAAATTTTAAATTGACGAAATCAAGATTATTTTGATGCAGAGTCGATATAAATGAAAATTATTGAATTAAATGGTATTCCGATTCAAAATCGGTTGAGTTTTGACAGAGATAGCTAAGATCAAGGCCCGAAATGTGAGGATTCGAAAATAACGTCTAAAATCCTCTAAGACCTCTAGAAACGCCAGAAAATGCAAAAACAAAAAATAAATGAAAAAATTTTAAATTGACGAAATCAAGATTATTTTGATGCAGAGTCGATATAAATGAAAATTATTGAATTAAATGGTATTCCGATTCAAAATCGGTTGAGTTTTGACAGAGATAGCTAAGATCAAGGCCCGAAATGTGAGGATTCGAAAATAACGTCTAAAATCCTCTAAGACCTCTAGAAACGCCAGAAAATGCAAAAACAAAAAATAAATGAAAAAATTTTAAATTGACGAAATCAAGATTATTTTGATGCAGAGTCGATATAAATGAAAATTATTGAATTAAATGGTATTCCGATTCAAAATCGGTTGAGTTTTGACAGAGATAGCTAAGATCAAGGCCCGAAATGTGAGGATTCGAAAATAACGTCTAAAATCCTCTAAGACCTCTAGAAACGCCAGAAAATGCAAAAACAAAAAATAAATGAAAAAATTTTAAATTGACGAAATCAAGATTATTTTGATGCAGAGTCGATATAAATGAAAATTATTGAATTAAATGGTATTCCGATTCAAAATCGGTTGAGTTTTGACAGAGATAGCTAAGATCAAGGCCCGAAATGTGAGGATTCGAAAATAACGTCTAAAATCCTCTAAGACCTCTAGAAACGCCAGAAAATGCAAAAATAATAATTTTAATTGACGAAATCAGATTATTTGATGCAGAGTCGATATAAATGAAAATTATTGAATTAAATGGTTTCCGATTCAAATCAGAAAATGCAAAAACAAAAAATAAATGAAAAAATTTTAAATTGACGAAATCAAGATTATTTTGATGCAGAGTCGATATAAATGAAAATTATTGAATTAAATGGTATTCCGATTCAAAATCGGTTGAGTTTTGACAGAGATAGCTAAGATCAAGGCCCGAAATGTGAGGATTCGAAAATAACGTCTAAAATCCTCTAAGACCTCTAGAAACGCCAGAAAATGCAAAAACAAAAAATAAATGAAAAAATTTTAAATTGACGAAATCAAGATTATTTTGATGCAGAGTCGATATAAATGAAAATTATTGAATTAAATGGTATTCCGATTCAAAATCGGTTGAGTTTTGACAGAGATAGCTAAGATCAAGGCCCGAAATGTGAGGATTCGAAAATAACGTCTAAAATCCTCTAAGACCTCTAGAAACGCCAGAAAATGCAAAAACAAAAAATAAATGAAAAAATTTTAAATTGACGAAATCAAGATTATTTTGATGCAGAGTCGATATAAATGAAAATTATTGAATTAAATGGTATTCCGATTCAAAATCGGTTGAGTTTTGACAGAGATAGCTAAGATCAAGGCCCGAAATGTGAGGATTCGAAAATAACGTCTAAAATCCTCTAAGACCTCTAGAAACGCCAGAAAATGCAAAAACAAAAAATAAATGAAAAAATTTTAAATTGACGAAATCAAGATTATTTTGATGCAGAGTCGATATAAATGAAAATTATTGAATTAAATGGTATTCCGATTCAAAATCGGTTGAGTTTTGACAGAGATAGCTAAGATCAAGGCCCGAAATGTGAGGATTCGAAAATAACGTCTAAAATCCTCTAAGACCTCTAGAAACGCCAGAAAATGCAAAAACAAAAAATAAATGAAAAAATTTTAAATTGACGAAATCAAGATTATTTTGATGCAGAGTCGATATAAATGAAAATTATTGAATTAAATGGTATTCCGATTCAAAATCGGTTGAGTTTTGACAGAGATAGCTAAGATCAAGGCCCGAAATGTGAGGATTCGAAAATAACGTCTAAAATCCTCTAAGACCTCTAGAAACGCCAGAAAATGCAAAAACAAAAAATAAATGAAAAAATTTTAAATTGACGAAATCAAGATTATTTTGATGCAGAGTCGATATAAATGAAAATTATTGAATTAAATGGTATTCCGATTCAAAATCGGTTGAGTTTTGACAGAGATAGCTAAGATCAAGGCCCGAAATGTGAGGATTCGAAAATAACGTCTAAAATCCTCTAAGACCTCTAGAAACGCCAGAAAATGCAAAAACAAAAAATAAATGAAAAAATTTTAAATTGACGAAATCAAGATTATTTTGATGCAGAGTCGATATAAATGAAAATTATTGAATTAAATGGTATTCCGATTCAAAATCGGTTGAGTTTTGACAGAGATAGCTAAGATCAAGGCCCGAAATGTGAGGATTCGAAAATAACGTCTAAAATCCTCTAAGACCTCTAGAAACGCCAGAAAATGCAAAAACAAAAAATAAATGAAAAAATTTTAAATTGACGAAATCAAGATTATTTTGATGCAGAGTCGATATAAATGAAAATTATTGAATTAAATGGTATTCCGATTCAAAATCGGTTGAGTTTTGACAGAGATAGCTAAGATCAAGGCCCGAAATGTGAGGATTCGAAAATAACGTCTAAAATCCTCTAAGACCTCTAGAAACGCCAGAAAATGCAAAAACAAAAAATAAATGAAAAAATTTTAAATTGACGAAATCAAGATTATTTTGATGCAGAGTCGATATAAATGAAAATTATTGAATTAAATGGTATTCCGATTCAAAATCGGTTGAGTTTTGACAGAGATAGCTAAGATCAAGGCCCGAAATGTGAGGATTCGAAAATAACGTCTAAAATCCTCTAAGACCTCTAGAAACGCCAGAAAATGCAAAAACAAAAAATAAATGAAAAAATTTTAAATTGACGAAATCAAGATTATTTTGATGCAGAGTCGATATAAATGAAAATTATTGAATTAAATGGTATTCCGATTCAAAATCGGTTGAGTTTTGACAGAGATAGCTAAGATCAAGGCCCGAAATGTGAGGATTCGAAAATAACGTCTAAAATCCTCTAAGACCTCTAGAAACGCCAGAAAATGCAAAAACAAAAAATAAATGAAAAAATTTTAAATTGACGAAATCAAGATTATTTTGATGCAGAGTCGATATAAATGAAAATTATTGAATTAAATGGTATTCCGATTCAAAATCGGTTGAGTTTTGACAGAGATAGCTAAGATCAAGGCCCGAAATGTGAGGATTCGAAAATAACGTCTAAAATCCTCTAAGACCTCTAGAAACGCCAGAAAATGCAAAAACAAAAAATAAATGAAAAAATTTTAAATTGACGAAATCAAGATTATTTTGATGCAGAGTCGATATAAATGAAAATTATTGAATTAAATGGTATTCCGATTCAAAATCGGTTGAGTTTTGACAGAGATAGCTAAGATCAAGGCCCGAAATGTGAGGATTCGAAAATAACGTCTAAAATCGTCTAAGACCTCTAGAAACGCCAGAAAATGCAAAAACAAAAAATAAATGAAAAAATTTTAAATTGACGAAATCAAGATTATTTTGATGCAGAGTCGATATAAATGAAAATTATTGAATTAAATGGTATTCCGATTCAAAATCGGTTGAGTTTTGACAGAGATAGCTAAGATCAAGGCCCGAAATGTGAGGATTCGAAAATAACGTCTAAAATCCTCTAAGACCTCTAGAAACGCCAGAAAATGCAAAAACAAAAAATAAATGAAAAAATTTTAAATTGACGAAATCAAGATTATTTTGATGCAGAGTCGATCGATTAAAAATGAAAATTATTGAATTAAATGGTATTCCGATTCAAAATCGGTTGAGTTTTGACAGAGATAGCTAAGATCAAGGCCCGAAATGTGAGGATTCGAAAATAACGTCTAAAATCCTCTAAGACCTCTAGAAACGCCAGAAAATGCAAAAACAAAAAATAAATGAAAAAATTTTAAATTGACGAAATCAAGATTATTTTGATGCAGAGTCGATATAAATGAAAATTATTGAATTAAATGGTATTCCAATTCAAAATCGGTTGAGTTTTGACAGAGATAGCTAAGATCAAGGCCCGAAAGGTGAGGATTCGAAAATATCAACGTCTAAAATCGTCTATTAGATCTCTAGAAACGCCAGAAAATGCAAAAACAGAAAATAAATGAAAAATTTTAAATTTACGAAATCAAGATTATTTTGATGCAGAGTCGATATTAATGAAAAACATTAAATAAAATGGTATCTGATTCAAAATCGGTTGAGTTTTGACAGAGATAGCTAAGATCAAGGCCCGAAATGTGAGGATTCGAAAGTAACGTCTAAAATCCTCTAAGACCCTTAGAAACGCCAGAAAATGCAAAAACAAAAAATAAATGAAAAAATTTTAAATTGACGAAATCAAGATTATTTTGATGCAGAGCTGATATGTTCAGAAAAAAATTATTGAATTAAATGGTATTCTGATTCAAAATCGGCTGAGTTTTTGACAAAGATAGCTAAGATCAAGGCCCGAAATGTGAGGATCTGAAAATAACGTCTAAAATCCTCTAAGACCTGTAGAAACGCCAGAAAATGCAAAAACGAAAAATAAATGAAAAATTTTTAAATTGACGAAACTTCAAGATTATTATTATAGAGATAAAATGAAAATTCATGAATTGTGAGGTTCAATTCAAAATGGTTGGAGTTTTGACAAGATATTATATCATGCCCTGAGAATGTGAGAGGATTTCTGAAACAACAAACCAAAACTTCTATGATCTAGGAATCTGTCTGTCGAAGGCTTTAATTGATGAAATCAAGATTATTTTGATGCAGAGTCGATATTAATGAAAATTATTGAATTAAATGGTATTCCTGATTCAAAATCGGTTGAGTTTTGACAGAGATAGCTTAAGATCAAGGCCCGAAAAGTGAGGATTCGAGAGTAACGTCTAAAATCCTCTAAGACCTCTAGAAAACGCCAGAAAATGCAAAAACAAAAAATAAATGAAAAAAATTTAAATTGGACGAAATCAAGATTATTTTGATGCAGAGTCGATATAAATGAAAATTATTGAATTAAATGGCATTCTGATTCAAAAATCGGTTGAGTTTTGACAAAGATAGCAAAGATCAAGGCCCGAAATGTGGGAGGATTCTGAAAATAACGTCTAAAATCCTCTAAGACCTCTAGAAACGCCAGAAAATGCAAAAACAAAAAAGAAATGAAAAAATTTTAAATTGACGAAATCAAGATTATTTTGATGCAGAGTCGATATAAATGAAAATTATTGAATTAAATGGTATTCCGATTCAAAATCGGTTGAGTTTTGACAGAGATAGCTATGATCAAGGCCTGAAATGTGAGGATTCGAAAATAACGTCTAAAATCCTCTAAGACCTCTAGAAACGCCAGAAAATGCAAAAACAAAAAATAAATGAAAAAATTTTAAATTGACGAAATCAAGATTATTTTGATGCAGAGTCGATATAAATGAAAATTATTGAATTAAATGGTATTCCGATTCAAAATCGGTTGAGTTTTGACAGAGATAGCTATGATCAAGGCCTGAAATGTGAGGATTCGAAAATAACGTCTAAAATCCTCTAAGACCTCTAGAAACGCCAGAAAATGCAAAAACAAAAAATAAATGAAAAAATTTTAAATTGACGAAATCAAGATTATTTTGATGCAGAGTCGATATTAATGAAAATTATTGAATTAAAAAAGATGGTATTCCGATTCAAAAATCGGTTGA